>KQ435774.1:595229-608234 GCA_001276565.1 Melipona quadrifasciata | reverse complement strand
GAGAGAGAGAGAGAGAGAGAGAGAGAGAGAGAGAGAGAATGATTGCGAGAGGGGGGCGAGCGCTGGCAAAGAAACAGAAACGAAGGAAACGGAGAGGGAAAACGCGCTGGAGGGACAAAGGGCGAGAGGAAGACGGCGCAAGGGCAGCGCAAGGGAATAGCGAGCCGAGAGAGGTCGCTGGAGATGGTCGGAACGTTCTAAAGCGGAACCAGAGAAGAGACGACGAAACTGGCAGGAGGAGAAAGAGGAAATTAAGGGGGGAGAGAGAAAGAAGCTGGAACGAGAGGAAGATAAACGCTAGGTCTGACGAATCGCGTCGGAGGGGGACGGGAAATATGATGTGGCTATGAGTAACCGGGAAAGAACGACGAGAGAAAGAGGGTGGGAACAGTAGGTAGGAAGAGCACGGATGGAGAGGGACGGATGATTCGGTGAAAAGAGCGAGAGTGAGCGACGAAGCATGGGGCTTTCGGGGATACGAGAGAGAAAGTTTCCACGGAAAGAGAGAAAGACAGAGAGAGAGAGACCGGTCTAGGTAGAACAGAGCGAGAGAAGGGAGTCGGCGGCAGCAGGGACGAGACAGAGTGCGCCCACCGAGCCGCCTCCATACCACCTCCAGCATTCCCGGCCTGCACACACAGTTGCAGCTGCACCGCCGCCGTGGCTCGCTCGTGTGCACACGCGAGACTGCGCGCGCGTCCGTCTCTCGCTCGCAATCATCTCGTCGTTCGCCGGTACGCGGACGTCTATTAACGACGCGCTCTCTTCTCTCGATATTCAGCTCTGCGAGTTTTTCCTCTCGATAGGAGTGTGCCGTGCCGCGAGACCTAGCCCCAGCCCAGTATCCCTCGTGACTGGACTGCCAACCGGGAGGATTCTCCTCTCCGCCGAGTCGTCGTGTCAAAGTTTCTGCCCAAACTCTTCCAAGGATCCTTCTTTTCTCTTTCCTCTTCCTTACAAATCGTTTTCAGAGTCTTCCGAGGAAACCAGTGAGACGTACAGTGTGTACCGAGCTTTTCGGAGTTTGTCGTTGTCGAAGAATATATATATATATATACTATATTGGTGCACGTGTGCATAGCAGGACGATATAATATCGGAGCTTGGAACAGCTTGATTGGTAGCGCCACGGATACGTTACACGCAGTCGAGTCGAAAAGACTCTGACATTTGACAAATATCAGCGACAGCCGTTGGCGGAGAGGGCTGTCGCGCAATCGGAGCCTGATTCTTGATAAGGAAAAGCGGTCGTCGTCGGTTGATTCTCGCGTGCGGTGTTCTTCGCGTACGATCGAATTCGAGGAGAGAAATGTGATCTCGCGTTGGGAACGAGGAAGGAAACATCATCCGGGAGAGGAAGCATCAACCTGTTCGGTTGCCAAAGGCACGAAGGAGGCTCGAGGATGGACTGGACGAGGAGGCAGGACATTAAGGAGGAGTCACCGGAAACTCCTACCGCTCTGACACCGGATGAGCCTGACGAGTGCTACTTCGAGGAAGACACCTCGATAGACGAGGGCATGGTACGTGATTCGCGTGGCTATCGCCACTCGTTTATTCAGACGCGAGCTTCTTTTCGAATTCCAAGCCCCTCCAAAAATATATATCTATAAGAACGTGGTATTACATCTTTTTTTAGGGGTCTAAATTTAGGAGCGTCTCTGAAATAATTTTAGATCATTCTTCTGTGCAATGTTGCGAGTTGTAACGTTTGACTCTCGTATAAAAAAAAGATGAAACTGTATAATTTCCTTTCTTGTCTGAAACAAAGTTACACCGTTGCCTATATTAGAGGACCTTTGACCGGTTACGGTAGGAGTGGGTATACATAAAGTGCTGGTACGATTAGTGTTAAAACACTTTCGTTCTAGGAAAGATTTAGCGTCTGAAGTCATTTTCGAGCGTTCTCCTGTGCAACGTTTCTAGAGAGAAAATTGTTCGTTGCGAGACTAGGAAATCTTGCAACATGGTTCATTCACAACTTTTGAACTTTCCTTAATCCGCCAGCTGGAGAAACCAGCGCGATGGAAACCGGTCCTCGCGCGGTTCCTCGTAAAATCGCCAATTCTCGATTACGTAATCGCGTACGTGGTTCGTTCGACGCGAGAGTCACCGTACAGTCTCCGTTATTAATGGAAACGTCTGCACGTTAATTTAACGCGTCGCCACGCACGGCGAAACGTTTCGAAAGTTTGCTCCGATCTTCGTGCCGATCTCGTTCCTCCCGAGCGACTCGCGTCGATTTCAATGGAGCCCCGCAGTGAATTTTTTCATTTTCAAGGGAAAAGTGGCTCGACCCTTGTGAAACGCGCATTGCGCTTGCTACTTCTTGTAGAACGTTTCCACAGAAAATCGACGTGCCTTTTTCGACGCATTCAACATTCATCTGATCCAAATGTATCCGATTGCAATCACTTCTCGTTGTTCCAAATGGAATATTTTTCAACTAAAGATAAGTCGAATATTTCGTTCGCGTCTGACCAACTCGACTGTATATTATTTTATTTTCATCTCGCGGTAATTATCGCGAAATCTACGCGAACATTATTCAAACGAGAGAGCTTCTTTCTTCCGGCCGCGAGGGAAGCTTGTCAGAGAGAGAGAGAGAGATCCACCGGCCACGGATTTAGGTCTGCCATTAATTTTCCTTTATCTCACCTTGACCCCTTCCCTCCTCTCCCCTTTTTAATCTTTACGAGGCTGTGCGAGGTAAGAAGTTATTACGACGCTTCCTTCCGGCGAGGAGCGCCGTAATTGTTATGATTTTCGCGGCGATGTTGCAGCCTGGCGCGAGGTTCTCTTCTCCCGTTGCTTTTAAATGGATCTCTGTCTCGAAGTTTTCAAGGAGTACGCACGTACTACTCGCCAGAGTGTAATATTTCAATGGAACGAAAACGCAAAATGTATGGCACTCCTTGGTGGTCTCTTCTTTTTCGAGAAGAGTTCGTCGAGGATGACTCTTGGAAAGTTGGGTTTGCATTGCTCGGAGTGAAATTGGAAATAAAGAAATTAATCAAATATCATCTTCGATAGGCGTTAATACACGATCTTCGATTACGAAAAATTTACGCTGCATCGGGTATTTTTTGCGAAAATTGTCGATGTATTGTCCTTTCGTAACGTGTTTTTATCAGTTTTCAAAACATTTTACAATAAGATTGCTTTTACTGCGCGCCAATTTCAAAACTGCTCAACTATTGAAATATCAGCCAAAGAAAATTTGTTACTTGGAACGACACAAGTTTCGCAATGTGACGTCTGAATTGGGTAAACGACTCTTTCAGAGTGGAATTAATGGAACAGGATTATTAAGTACAAGTCCAAGTCGCGCACACGTGAAAGCGTCGATCGTTCTCAACCTGATCCGTACAACGGCCATGTACAACGAATCTCTAGCGACGAATCTCCAGATCGTTCGATCTGGCTAACGATACACGCGGCCAAATGACAAAGCGTCGCGATTTCGTCGCGTCGATGGAGCAGCGGCGGTCGTCTCGAGTTACCTCTCCGGGTAATTGGCACGCAGGGTGGCCGAGGAGGCGTGCAACGGCCGTTAAGGGAAATTCGAACACGTGTCGCGCTCAACCCTTCCCTCCCGGCGGAGGAGAGCCTCCGGACAGGGCGCGAACGTTGCAGCGGGCTTAAGTGGGCAACGAGAAAATGGACTGGGAGTGTAAAGTTACCTCGAATCTACAGTTACGGGCATTGTTGCGGCCGTTCCGTTGCCTCTGAAGTGGCTGCTTGAATTACGGCCCTGAAGCCCCCGGCTCGATGGAGCACAGGGGGCCGCCGCTCTCTCGCCCTGTGTCTGCACGGGGCTTAATGCGTGCTCGCGATATAAACATTTAACGCCGGCACTCGCGGAAGATCGATAGTTTGATCGTAATGGGCTTTGAAACGCGTTCCGATCAATAGGGTTCTGCCGGTCGTTCTGTTGCGCAAACAGAGAGATAGATAGATAGAGAGAGAGAGAGAGAGAGAGAGTGAGTCGATGTATCGTGTGTGTGTGTGATGCGGCGGTTTCGCGTTTGCAGTTGTGTTTCTGGCTTAAGGCGATTTGCATCGAACAACGCGTTTCTCCTCCGCGTGTAATCGCTGTTTCTTCATTCCTCAGTCGCTTTTCTCGCTTTTTGGGGTTAGAGATCACGCAAAGTTTGAACTACCTTTTATATCTATCACAAACATAATTCAACTCGATCGAGGGAAACGTTCAATCGTCCAATCTTCGAATTCGTAGAAACACAGAATGTTTGGATCTTCGTAAGAAAAAAGAAAAGGAACGCTATCACAAATCGGGCTAATTAGCGATGGTAGCCCGGCATTGGGTTATCTGTTTCGTGTTTGGCGTTGTCACGCGGCAGATAAATCGAATGTGGATCGGCTCTGCTTTCGGTTATCTGCCTACCGGCGAAAGCCGGAAGTCACGTGAGATCTGGCAGCCTCTGCCGAGCTCTGTCAGAGACCGGCACGGGCCGATCTTACATTTTTTCCTTCCTAGAGTCGACCACGACGAGAGAGGAAGCGATAAAAGTCGGCTTGGAAGCCGCCTTGGAAACCTTGGCAACGCCGTGCTTCCAGAGCCAAAGGGCCAAGGATGATTCAGCGCCAGCTGCGTTGGCCGACGGCCGTCTAAAACTCTCTCTCTCTCTCTCTCTCTCTCTCCCCTCTCCCCTGAAAATTTGTTAGTCAAAATCGAAGGAAGAAGTGGACACACGATCGATCCTCTCTTCCTCGGGAGGCACGCGCACATCAAGCGAGTTACATCGTCGCGAGATTTACAGCTCGCCGCTAGCAGCTGCTTTTCTTTCTTTCACGAACGATTCTCGAACGATCGCTCCGCGGGATTGGCTCCGTCGTTTACGAACCACCGCCGCCTCGTCGTAGTCGTGCTCCTTGTCGAAGTAAATCACGCTGCGTCGCGTGATTACCCGGCTATCTCGTGTTTCACTTTTTTCCCCTCCCCTTGGCTCGCTGCACACGGACAATGCCGCGCACGAAAACAACTTTTCGACGGTCTATCGTGGGCGGTAGTTGTAGTTGGAGTATCGCCGACGAAAAAGGGGAAAACGCGTGTAGAGTGGCGAACGATTCAACCAGTCGGGCCATTAATATGCCAGACTGAAAATCTATTACCGTCGTCGACGATATCGGTATATATTTCATGTATCCACTCGTGTGGCCAACTCTGTAACAAACTCAAAAATCCGCTCGTCGAAACATCAAACGTCCTTCAGTCGGTACAATCAGCAGCCCGCGCAGCCGGCGCGCGTCACCAGTCGACGAGGAGTTGCTGCTAGTTAAAACGATTTCCACGAAAGCGGAACGAGGTAGGACGACAGCGTCGAATCGGCGAGTATCCCGGAGATGGAGGGAAATATAATTTCAATCGCAGAGAGGGAGTCTGTAGGCGGCGTGGCGCTGTGCGGCAGAGACCGGGGGGGATGTTGGCGATCAGTCACCGTGGGCTGTTCACCCTCTCCCCTTGTTTCCACGATGTGGGGGATGAAGCATGACTCATCCGGGCACCACCAACCCTGTTTTTCGGCTGTCTCGTGCCGAGAACCCCCCCCCCCCCCTTTCTCTCTTTTTCCCTCGCGGATCAAACGAAACGAGGAGGGAACGAGCATTATCATAATCCGTGTCGACAGCCTGCAGGGAAGAAGAGAGGAGAAAAAGAAGCATGGAGACAGAGAGACGCGTTCAGGTGTCGTTCGTGTGTCATTGTTTGTCACGCTCGTCCCGAAAGAGTCCGAGTCATCGTGACTCGTCAGAGGGGTGGATCGTCACGGACGAGCAGATTGCTTTGGAAGTTAACGCGACGGCTCTAATTCCTATTTGCGGAGAACGAGAGCGGTCAAGGGAGAGACACTTGGCTGATCCGTCACGTACCACGCCGGGACCGCGTCGTTCCTTTCCTTCATCGGTGGCTTTAAATCGACGAGAGTCGGCTCTCGCGGGCGACCGCGGATTTATCGACCGACTTTCGCGAATATTCCGATGAATCGGACGGAAGGGGAGGCATTAAATCAGCGTGAGGTGATTGCTAAAGTGGAAGTTTGAACGAAAATGAAGTCTGTGCTGAAAATCTTTTCTCTCTTAATCCTTTGACTCCTACGGACGCGTACGTGCGTTTGCCATAGCTTTTTGATGGTGACAATTATTAGTGTGTGAGACAAGTACAGTCTTATCACGTCCAAATGAGTTATTAAGTTTGATGGATTTTAAATACACAGTTTACATTGTTTTGTGAGATAATTAAACTACTTAATTGTATTAATGTGTCAGGATGTCTATGTATTGCATAATATCATACATAAATATTTTACGTTTCTGTTAGATTCATTTTACAAAAAATAGAACTTGATTGTGTATGTATGACCTAACATAGATATAAAGTATTTATATAATTTAGAAATGAATATTTTGTTCTTTAAAGTTCAAAGTTTTTCGTCCAAATATTTTTGGTCATGTTCGTTAAGTTCAAACATTGAGATTCATCAATATGTATCTCCAAGTTGAGGTACGTTTTAAATTTTAACGTTTCTAACAAAATAATCTAAATAACTCTTTCGCGTTGTTCAATCCAATTGTAAGCTAAATTGATGAATTGCAATTACACATAACCTGGTTACGATCGATCTCTGTTCGGAAGAGGGTACCGAAACTCACTCGCGTGGAAAAATTTCTATTTCGTTGCGCGATAAAAAAAAACTCGTCCGCGTTATCACATTGAAACAATATAGCGTCCGCGTTACAAGAAAAACACGTAGATCCCGTTTCTTTCTCATCCGTCCAGCTGTATTTCGAATCGTCAGGATTGGATGGAGAACGAGAGGCGGAGGGAAGAAAGAAGAAGAAAAAGGGACGTTTCCGTCGACGCACGTGGCCGAGGGAGACCAACGTCGCGACGCTGTCGTCATCGCGTTTGCTCAACGAATTAATCCCATTATTTTCGTTCGTCTTGGCCTGAATAGACGCGTCGCGAGGGGGAGGGATCCGCCGTGAAACGGCATCTGGAAAAGCACGCATCTGCCATGCAGCGTGGAGGAATGAGTTCCGATGTCGAAACGAGATTACGTAGGGAACCCTTCGGAAAGGCGGAGGAGTACGCTGGATTTACGAGCCTCCTCGGGCGTGCTTGAGGCCCGATACAACACGCGCTTTCGGACGATCGTTATTGCACAGAGACGTACCCGGGGTTATCTTCCTACCATCCTGCGATTCAATCGATCGCCAAGCAGAAATTACTGTCGTGGTTCGGTGGGCAGCCCGCGCCTTCGTTCTTTCATTTTGACCGCAGCTTACTTTGTTATATTGGCACGAGCTCTCTTCTTGAAAGCTCGTAACGTACGCTTGCCTGTTCGATCGTTCTCTCTCTCTCTCTCTCGAGACGAATTTGCTTGCTTTTTAACCCTCTTGGCTGTGAATGACGCGAGTATACACACGTCACAAAGAAATGGCAATTTTTGTGTGCAGCGACGAAGAAAGCGAATGTAATTTGTTGCTCAAGTTAAGTTTCTCGCATTTTTTTGACATTTTAGAATATTTTGAGACTCGACTAGTTTTTACAGTATCTTTAAATATTTTCTTGCTATTGATATTAATTATTATTAATCAATATTAATTTAGTTAAACAATAAATAATTATTGATTTTTCAAATAAAAGGACTGGTGCTATTTCTTTGTAATTTAATTTCAATTTTACAGCAGCTGTACATACTCTGTACATTTCACGAGTATGATCGTTCTAGCAGCACACAACGTAGATGCACAGTTTTGAAAAACAGCACAGCTACGAGATTAACAAGTCTTTATTTAGACTCTACTTTAACTTTAGTTATATTCGACGCGCATCTGCTTTAATTTCCAAACGCGTGCGCGTGTAATTCGCGCGTAGCCGGTAGTTGAAGCTTTACGATTCAAATCGGTCGCGTGCAACTGTAAAATATTCAACACACCTCCCCCCCTCCCGCGGGACGCAGCAGTGTCGGTTTTCCGATAATGCGAGCTCGGATTTGGATTTTCACCGCATTTGAAATTCGTGCGAGAACGAGGCGAACGATTTGCCAAACGCGAACCGATTCATCCCAGACCCAACGGACGTCGGGTCTTTTTGCTCAGCGTGGCTAGGGGATTCTGCAACTGGCCGGCCACTTGGTTGGTACAAAAACCTCGTGAGAGAGAAAGTGAGAGAGAGAACTCGGCGTGGGCGAATGGTTATTATTGCTTGGCGCCAGACTGGAGGGGTACCTCGTGCTAAGAACGTGTTTCAGCTTCGCTGTTCTCTCGCGGATGAAAGACTCGCGGGCGAAAGCGATGGAATCATCGACAGCCCGGGGGATATCGTGCACTTTCGACCCCCTCCTTCTCTTCCCTCAGACTCGCTCGATATCCCACTTCTATTGTTTAGACCAAATTACCGTAATTGCCTGGCTGGGGCAATTCGGAACAACCGGCAAGCATTTGTCGTTGATCTCGCGTCTGCGTTTCGATTCAACGGCCGATAGGAAATTGAATTTCACAGTCTAGAGCAATTAGACGTCTACCGCGGGACCTCTCAAAGTCGCGTGACAGAAATTTTAGAAAATTCAAAAACCAGTTTGGCAGCGAACAAAGGATTGTCTTCTTTGCGTCTCGTTGTCAGCAAACGTTTTCGATTCGTTTTAATTCCCAGTTTATGCGAAGATATTTGCTCGGGCAAAGAGTAATTCAGTCACAATGGAGATTATCCAGGGGTTGATCGTTCAGATTCTTGAAAGGATCCTCGCCTTACGATGATGGTCGTAAATTCAAAGCAGTCTCGCTGCCGTTGTAACTTTTTAAGCAAACTGGTTCTCGAGCTTTACCTGAATCTGACTGGGTCTCCTCTGGAATGTTATTTATCACGAAGTCGAGGGTCCTCGAGACGCTGGCCAAGTTTAGAAACGACGATCACTCTCAACGAATAGAGAGATACATCCGCGGGCCAATTAAACACGATCCTTACGATCGTGAACGATCCCGTCCTTTCATTCTGTTTGGAGAAGATCAGCCTGATTAAGACGCACCTTGGCATCGCCTTGTTATTTTTTCTTTTCCTTTTTATCGGAAATTCCACGTCCCTCGGTATCGCGTTAAACGAGCACTTCTCTCGGTAGTTTCTCCCCTTTGACCAACATTCTCCGAATGTTTCCTCGGTGTTTCACCAGACACCGTCTCCTTCCGTCAAAGAATTCCAAAATCTCTCGTCGCTGCAAAGGGATCTTGCCTTCGTCGAGGGCAATCATCCGCTGAAAATTTGCGCTTCGCTGAACTCTCGCTTCTCGCTGGTCTTCTTCGTTCTGGGATTCAGAATCGGGAACTCGTGGTGTCCTCCTTCGTTGGGATAACGCGCGCGATACTTCCTAAATGGTTTCGCCCGATAACGCGGCGCGGCGGTCCCGGTAAATTCTCCCGGCTTTCCCGGCGATTCCGCGTTACATTCTCTATCTAACGAGCGCGAACCCGCGCGGCGGAGGGCCTGGATGATCGCGAAACGCCGCGCAGATAACCCCGACCGCGAGGGTATCGGCTTTCTTATTGTCGCGACCGGCTGCGAGGGGAGCGTAACGCGAGACGTGGCCGCAGAATGTCGCGGCCAGATTACGACAGCCATCTCTCCACGTATCTATGCACAGGGTGGAAAGAAAAGTTGCTCCTATGAATTCTACACCATTCGATTTGACGGAAATGCACGTAAAGAACCTGCAACAAAATTGTCTTTGACCTTGAATTTCAAAGCCAAAAAATTGCATTGTATTCTACTCGTCACGAAGGTAAAACTTTAAGAAGGAACCTATATAAAATATACCTTAATCGCTTAATATTGTGAACACGTCCTAACAGCGACTTTACGTTTCTGAACGCTGGATGTCTATTTTATATAATCTCCGTTTCACTAACATTTGATTTATCATAGTTGTAGCATCAGTGTGAGTCTAAATAACCAAATGATAAAACTAACATTATTCAAAATGTAAGTATTACATTCAGAACCATAAAGTCGCTGTTAGAACGCACGCGTCCGTAGTATAAAGTGCAAAAAAAGGAATTTGATCATGAAATTCGAGATCAAGATCAATTTTTTAGCAGATTCTTTACACGTATGTACACGTGTATTTCCGTCAAATCGAAAGTGTAGAATTCATCCATGTTGGCCACCCTGTACATTCTCGCCCCGACGTAATGGTTATGAACGGATGTAAGATGTTGCGCGTTACACGCGCCTCCGCGAGAAATTGGAGAGCAGTTGCTTGAAGTCGAACAACTGTCGCGTACATATGTACGCATACGTCGGTTAGCGTGTCTTTGACTTAACGAGTTGTAGAGATTAGGGTTTGGATATTGCACGATGTAGATGTTTCGGTTGGTTGTTGGTTTCGTGCATTTCATCGTGAAAGCAGTAATTAACACATGAGCGATTTTTTAATCCTTTATTTCGTTCTCAAAGTAAATGCATTTATAAAATTGAACAAATTATAATGAAACGACAAAATTTTCTAGTTGTTTCATTCATTTCGTTTTATTTTATTCTGCTATTTCATCGTATTGTTTCATAAACGATTACATGTTCTCGTAATTGGTATTCTTGTCCTAAAGTATTCTAAAGTCTTTTATTGCAATTTTATTTTTTTTTTAAATTCTATTATTTCATCGTGTTATTTTATAAAAAGTTAAATACACCTACTTACCATTTTTTTTATCCTAAAGTATTCCAAAGTGCGTTAAAATTACAAATATACGTTTTCTGTGTTATTTAAATTTCACTTTAATAGAAAATGCAAATTTTTGGGTCAAGTAGAACTACAAAAGTTCCTACCGAGGATGCATATTTTTGAGTTGAATTTATGTTATTTATGTCAGGGAATTTTAAAGACGCAAGAGTAATGTGAAAAAATATTCAAAGTGCAGCGTTTTCTGTGATACTCGACGCAAGAAACGATTTTCCACCCCAGAGTCGATTTCTCTAAAACGATATTTCCAAAAGTATGACTTTGCAATCTCGAGGTTTGATTGAAGTTTCAATGTAAGAAAGTAGGTTACGTCCAGGTTCAGAGGGTCTCTTTGAGGAAGATACTCATTTCTTGCCTGCCATCTTGCTGACGAGTTTCTCGAAGCGGTCCGCCCTAGCCGCATCGTCTTCGTATCTCGAGGAACGCGGCAAAGGGGCCGAGCTGGTTGCTCGACGACGCCGCGTGTGCCTCTAATGGGGCTCCTGAACAGACTGGTAGCACTTATCTCGTCCATGGTCCTCCGGTTCTTTTGTCCGACTCTTTTCGACCAAGCGCGGCATCCCTCCCGCCCTGAATGATGGACGCGTTTGCTCACTCTCCCTATCGGGGCTTTGGTAAATCCTCGCTCGGATATCTTCTTGCCACGCAAGACGAATCTGACAAATGACTTTTGATACAGCAGCTTTTGTTTGAATGCCTTTTTAATGAAACTTTTGTGTCGCGATCGCCGTTCAGATTGATGGCGAATTGAAACTAGCTTTCTGTATACGCTTCTTTTACGCGAGTCTCCTTTCACGTTGTCGGCAAATATATTCTCCTAGAACTTTTAAAAATAACAACAAGAGCAGATAAGAAAGGTCGTAAAGTTTGTTTCCCGAAAGCCGATTGTCCATGCGCGTCAAATTTACGAAAACTTGGCGAGGGGGTAGCTTGAGAACGAAGCATCCGAAAAAATTCGCGTCAACAGTGAGAAAATGAAGTCGAACTTGCAAATATTTCAAGACATAGACGAGGGTAACGAGTTTGTGCCAATTGAAAAGAAAAGGTTTCGAATTGCAGCAGCGACATCGAATAAAATTGTCTTTTGTCATTCTTCTTTTTCTGTTAACCTATGCGAAATAACTTTTACCAGTTTTTCCAGTATTTTATTCTCTATTTGTGCGATTTTTCATACTCGTATCGCGCGTGTGTCGCGAAATCATCTCCCAACGATCGATCGAGGAATCTCGAGCCGGAATACCCGTCTTCGAGAAACGGAAGAGCACGCTTTTGCCGATAACGGCGAGCAAAGATCGAGGACCAATTGGGATTTCGCCGAGCCCTTAACAAAGGGACGGATTTGCCAGGGTGTCGTTGATGATGGTGGGTGGATCAGTGAGCGGAGAACGAGGAGACGAAGATGCGATGAAGAGACAATGCGAGGATTACAGACTCGTCGCGTCAAGGCCCATCATCCGGTGGTTCTCCCCGCGAAGAGTGCTGCCGCGCTCTCTCGTGCTGCCACGGCTCACAAAAGGGTGCTTTTTCACACGGAAATGCCAGCACGACACTCCGGGGGCCGGATTAATCGAGCGGAACGAGCCGCAGCAGCGCGAGCAGAGCGCGGAACACACACTCGGTGGAACAGCGGCCCACGATCCGCGATCCGTTTTCTCATTGTTCCCTGTGCACCGAGCGCGATTCCCAGCCGATTCCTCGGCGAGGCCTGGCCTCTCCCGATTAAGACCGATGATTGCGAAACCCGGCAACCTGTTACCGCTTCGAGAACCGATCCGGCTGTCGATTGCTTTTCCACCCTGGAAAGAGGCAAGTCTTTCCACGTAGGAGATTGACCTTTTCCTCGTTGACCTATTCTAAAATGAACTCGGTCGAGGAAGTACATATGTGCATATGTGTTGGTGGAGGGGCGGGAGTGAGACGATCGGAGAGTCGTAAATTTTCATTCGATAAATTTTTACGGGGTTTGTGCCTTTTATAGACTCTACACTTGAGTAAAGTATTTCCTGTTTCATTGTTGGAGTTGTTGGAACAAGTCTTTCTTCTTTTCGTCGTCGACGAATTGCACGCGTAGTAGGTTCGTCTTTGTTTAGTTGTTTGGTGTGTATTTTCAATGACAATGGACGTTGTCATTATTATATAATAATGAAATTATTGTAGATACAGGTGTATAATTATATATGCAATTGTATGTAATTATAATATATAATATTATATAATATTAATAATAATTATAATATTTATATTTTATATATAT
>KQ435774.1:552012-569233 GCA_001276565.1 Melipona quadrifasciata | reverse complement strand
CAGGTCGATTCCAGGGTGAATATCAGGGTGGCAGTTTTAGCGGCCTAGGCGGGAGATCCGATCTAATTCGTCAGCCGACTGACTGGGACCGATTCTCCGTGAACAATCGACCGGCGCAGACAGCATCTATTCCCGATGCCAGGCTTCATTTCGCACAGGCTTCCTCTTTGGCCACCGAACTGGCCAATCGCTATTGACTCGACCGACGGAAACGCGCGGGACGAGATTTTTCGCACTTTCGCAGTGACGAGATCTTTCCCTTTTGCTTAATTTTTTTTTTGTTTCAAAGCGACCATTCGGTTTGAAATAAAAAATTGAGTTATCGATCGAATTAAATTGTTCGTTTAATTGTTATTGCTTAATATTGAAATTATTAATTCAGCGAGAAGTAGATTAAGAAAATGTGGACACATCGTATTAACGTGTTAAGAAAACCTACATCCTTTTAGTCAGACAAGCCGAAATTGTTCCCTGCAGACGATCTTCGATCTAAGAAATTGAAAACTGAGGTTTCTGTGAAAATTAAAACGACAATTCGCG
The DNA here is from genome assembly GCA_001276565.1 of Melipona quadrifasciata. Classification (NCBI taxonomy): domain Eukaryota; kingdom Metazoa; phylum Arthropoda; class Insecta; order Hymenoptera; family Apidae; genus Melipona; species Melipona quadrifasciata. Next base: position 568,693 of record KQ435774.1, on the reverse strand, counting down.
ACGTGTGCGTCTCGAACTATAAATCACAACACTCGATTATCGAATGATTTATTTAATTTTGCTCTTATCGCGAGTACTTTTATTCCCGTGAAGGAAGCTCTAGTTTTATCTTATCCGTTTATAATGAACACGGCACGTTCATTGTACAAAAAGAAGAAACAAACACAAAAAGAAAACTATTTCCGAGAGAAAATAACGCTTCACTTAACACTTGGAACTGTCAAAGATAACCAATTTATAACTCTCGACGGATATGTTTAAAGATTTCTTTCGTTTTATTAGTGAATCTTACACGTACAATATTTTTTTGAATTACGTAATAATTTTTATACATTTTCGTAAAATAAAAGCTTGTGTACCTCATTGTGTTATAAAGTTTCTCGATGTTTGATGGAAGTTTTATGCTTTAATCGTTGATAGTTCTAGTGTCAACACATTGACGTTGCCACGTTGATTGTTTTCTCGATGAGGGCGCCACGATGGCTATCAGTGCTCCGAACGTTTCGGACAAATAAAACAAAATGAACATCGTCGATTGGAAAATTTTGACTATCGTAGCCAATACGTGTTATGAAATAAAAAATGGATTATTCAAGGCCAATAAAAGCATTATATATTGTGTTATTAAATCGGGTAATTCTCTTGTGACCCCTGAAAGCATCTAACGGGCGTTCAACATGTTAACATTAGCACCAAAGCACAGAATTTTCATCAGAGATGTTAAAAAACTGCAAAACAGAATACACGAGCTTTTATTTATGTACTTTTATAAAAAAAAATCATTTAAATCTCTGAAATATCAAATTTACAATATATCCAAAAATACCCTGTTTTATATCTATCAGAACGAGTCAGTAGTCCCAGCGTTGATCAATTTAAAATTAATCCGCTCAAATTGATCTTTTGACGTTTCTTGCACAGTGGCGCGAAAGTGCGGAGAGCAAAGAAATCATTCGCTTCAACGTGCCACTCTTCTCGACGAATCGTTTTAATTCGGACGCGGTTGAAATTTCTGCGGGCGCCCTCCGAACCGGCCCCGGGCCGAATCGTGAGGGCGGCGGTTTTAGAGACTAGACGCCAAGTCTAATTTACCATTTTACTCGGGCAGGATGTTCCTCGTTCCCTCGAAGGATCGCACGATACGCAGTGATAAGCGGCGAACTTTAAAGGAACGCCGCTTCCGGGCCGGAACGCACTCTCGAAAATGTTGCGTGATGCTCTATCTGCGCCTAGAGTCCGAAATAGACGGCGTGTCGCGCGACTGGCCGTTTCATTTGCACGCAAAATTTCTCGAAACGAATTTCCCCCCCTTCCGGAAGCGTCGTTGCAACGAGGCGAATCGACGAGGAAGATGCTATCGGCGAGTTTTAACCTCGGTAATTACGGTGATGATGTTTCGAGGATCGGGGGGGCTGCATCGTTATTTGCAAGTCAATTGACCGATTGAATATTTATAACGCGATTATCGCGATTTTCAGCGTGCGACAATGGCAATTGGAAGTTTAAATTAGAGCCGCGAGTCAAATCGCGGAGTAATTACACGTATGTACAGCGATCGGTCAAAAAATTGTTCTGACCGCGAAAGATTTTTATACTCGGACAACGAACACCTCGCGACGCTGTGTGCAACATCTGCAGAACTGTGTCTCACCGCCATCTGTGATCGGTTAACGAACGTCGTCTTTGAACAGGTTATGTTCGTCGACTGGATCATCCACTGTATCTTATATTTTCGATCCTTTGTATTATTATTATTATTATTAATTATTCAACAGAGCTACTGGATCATTCGTCAAACAGAACCACAACGTCAACCACGCATTTTCTCGGACAGAAAGAAGAGACAACTTTTTCCATAAACATCGTACCTCGCAAGCGCAAATATCGTTCGTTTTACATTTAATCAATCCAATTGATCCCCCCACGGACGGGGCTTTCATTCTTCGAGAGGGGGGGGGGGGGGGGGGAGACGAGTCGATATCATCTCGTCATCGACGACAAAAAGGAGCGATGACATCGCGCGGACACACGCAAGTCTCTAGTGCCGGCGCGTATTGTGCGCCTGAAGAGCTGCGCCTCTCCAATGCATTTTCGCGCGCCGGATGTGCAAACGCGCGACAGCTTAGCCAACGAGACGCGCGGATACCGAATATTTTTCTTTCGTCGGCGTCGAATCGACAGGCAACAAGCGACACGCCGCTGACGTTTAAATCCTCCGCCTCGCGGAGAGAAATTTTTCGGTGGAAATTCCTCTCGGCGTAGACGGCGCTGATGGAATGAAAAATTGAACGTTTCGCCTTGGCGCGACTTGGCCATTCGCGATGTTAATGCGAAAATGGCGGTGTCTGGTGTTTGATGAGTTGTTTCACGAAGGGGGAGTTCCTCCGGTTCCAGGGTGCCGCGTGTTGCTCCGTTTCTCGGTCATTTGGTACTTTTGCCATAGTTTCGAAGTAACAAGAAAATATACTGAAGATATTTTAAACCTTTGAAAAAAAAAAAAAAGAAAGTCATGGACTCATTTTAAAGGGTAAAATCTGAATTCGTTCCTTTTCAACTTTAATGTTTCAACATTAAAGTACATTATCTAGCGTAAAACATTTCTTTTCTCCAAAATTGTACAAATTTAAATATTGAATTTGAATCCTTTTCGCCTACCATTTTGAGAAAAACGAAGTCTTCTCTGTAGAGGAATTTTTTCGAACCTGTCGTCCAAATTTCCTTTCTTTTACCATTTTATTGAACATTGAACGACGAAAATTCAAAAAGCTCCAACATTTCGCCACTTGACCGTAATGTTTAAAATTCGAAAAGATGATAAAATAACGAAAGAACGTTTTAAGAAGTCGTTATAAAGAGAAAATCTCGGCATAGTTAGTCGCGAAAAGAATTTTTCTTATAATTCACTGCCTGGCTTAAGAATATCTTTGAAGAAAGGAAGCGCAGGCTGCGATAGAAATATTCGACCAACAATATTGTTTAATTATATTTCCATAACAGGTCATTAAAACTTTCGATGCAGGAGCAAACTGCGAACAAAGATGCCAATGTTAATAGCAATTTTTTTAATTAAGCTCCTTTCTGCCTCTCGCTTGCCGTTTCTTTTTGTTTCATACTTTTCGAAGTTAATTGCTTCGCAACGCAGATATAGCGCGGCCACGGCGATGGACCTCTTCTCTTGCGAAAAACAGGACGAAACGTGTCCTCGCGTACTTGTTCTCTCAAGTCGGAATTAAACTTATGTTTCTCGCTAGAGGAGCGCGCGAGAGAGAGAGAGAGAGAGCTGCTCCTCGGGCTACCTCTCGGCAACGAGTCTATAATTATATTTGCCTTCGTCTTTCGCTCCTTTGCGTTTCTGAGATTTCTGCTGGATGTTTTGCAGCCTTGCCTGCATACGCAGACGCTTCGAAATAAACGAATCGATCGTGCAAACGCGGCAACCATCGAAATAGGAAATTTCGATTCTATTTTCTGGAAGGAAATCTCAGCCGACACTCTTTTATTCTAAACTGTAGACTTTCTGTAAATACGTATATTTACAAAATATATTTAAATTACATTCATTTACTGTTATTTTTATATTTATTTATTTGCTATTACAAAAAGCTTGTAAAGTGCAGCTTGTAAGGTGGAACAGAAAATTTATTCGCAAGTTGAAAGTTTGCGAAGGTTTCGCGTTGTTTCGAGAGGCACGCACGTTGAAATGATATGCTTGGAAATATAATTTGCAAAATAAAATGATAGATACTGTGAAAGTTGGCAGAGCGTCCATATTGTTTGGCCCGAGGACAACTGATCGACGTTTGTTTGTAGATTCTCGCAGCCACGACCGACTATCTCTATTACCAAAACTCTAATTGGGGTTGAACCACAGCCGGTGGTGAGATTATACAACGCGAGACCAGTGTACATACATTGCAATAGGCACATTTAGATCATCTTTCTGTGTTCTGTGACGACAATGGAAGCGCAGAGAGACGTTCGTTAGAGCCAAGTTTGAGCAAAGATGCGTGCGTTTGAATACGTTTGAGCGTGCTCGGCCAATCGATTAACACAAACGTGATCAACGCTAATTCCATTTTAATGAAGATGATGTTCAATTTGGTAGCACTTTATTACCATGTTTGGATGAACGCGTTTCAAATTTTAAATTGTTACAATTTTGTAAGAGAAAATCTGCTCGATCTCATTTTAAAACATAAAGCTTCTGTTCCCGCTATTTCGAATTCACAGCATATTTTAACACCATACAGCAATAGAAAAGCATCCGTTTAAAAAAAAAAATTGTAAAAATTCATGTGTGCATTATTGTTATATTTTCTAACAAAGTGGCAACAGTTTAAATTATTTCAATCGCGTCTTTCCTGAAAATCACAAAGACAGTTTTATATTCATCCTCTGTTTTCCATGTAAATAAAAAAAAGAGAAAAATTCTACAACGTGCAACAGTATCGAAATCACAGGACTTACGATCCAAATTCGTTTCAGTGTCAAATTCCCCGGCGCCAACCGTATCAGAAACAATTTCGCACGTTCGCTTCATTCTTTTCGAACGCAGCGAAATAACGCAGCTTTTTATTTCGCCTCTCGTTTCGTCACGTAACTTTTCATGCGAGGTACAACGATCGCAGAGACGCTCACGTAGCGAATTTATTTCTGTATTTCCTTTCGAACAAAACAAATATCGAACGACGTCTCCCCGGAGAGTTGCACAGAGAGCTGCTAAAGCGCTTTGAATCGAACTTTCACCCTGATAGACGGTTCGCCAGCTTTCTCTATTTTTCTTGGTCAAATGTCAATTTCGCGAAGACGCTTTATCTTACTACCCGGCTCTCCCCTTTGCTCGCATTTCCTCGTGCCTTCCTCTAAAGGTAAAGGACGCAATACGTTTGGATTTGGAAGTTCATTTCGCCGATCGGGGTAGGCGCGTATCCAATCCCGCGTTTCTTTCTTGGAAACTCGGGATTTTCATTTTTATTGGCGATCGATTTTCAACTTGTACGATTTTGGGAGAAATTGATTATTTGCATCAACAGTCTGTTACCTGTGAAATTCGTACTTTTTAGCTTAAAAGAGAAAATCAAAGGAAACTGGAACGACAAATGGAAATCCTCCTGTAAATCGTGGCTAAGAAACAGCTAAAAATTTTTAAGAATTTTTTACGAAGACAATTGCTCGTTCATCATCGAGATCAAGTTGTAATCTCAAGAACTACAACGACCATATAAAACTTACCCACTGGTATTCCCTTGACATAGAAGATCACCTAATTTGTGACTTGTGCAACTACGAATAGGTATCAATTGAATGACAAACTAAAGAATGAAAAATCCTAGAACTAATACACTTTTTAATAAATTGTAAGATTTAAGTTCCAAGCCTAGGCTAATAATCTATACAAGTGGTTGATCGATGCGACTTTAAATAATGAAAATAAAAAAAGAGAGAAAATTATTACTCGTGTCAGTTGAACATTATCGCGGCGAATACTTGGGATTTTATATCCATTTGTTCTCATTTATTCGTGTTTGTACAAACTCTTTGTTGCCCCAGAGAATGTTTAAACTCGAAAAAAAAACAGGATTATTTACACAATTTACCCACGGTGAACGATTAAATTGTTTCACCATTCAAAAGTCAAAAATTATTCTTACACACTCGCCCTAAGTAGTTAATCCTTCGCTAAGCAAACACGATTAACGCAGTCAACCTGTACAAACATCCCTCCCCCAAAGTTGCAACTCTTTTGAGAAATCAAACAATCCTCATTTACCCAAAAAGTCACCGTGAACACTGGCGGAAATCACCGTCTGAAACGAAAGAGGATCGTGAGGATAAGCAGTGGAAAAGAGATGGGATAAAGGAAGAAGAAAAGTTTCCACGACGAGGGACAAACGTCGTCGTTTGTATAAAAGAAACCGTCGAAATGTATATCGCGATGGTTGGCTGCGCGGATTTTTCAGCGCCAAACGGGGGACTGGACACGGGCAATCGTCGATACGAGGAGGGTCGTAGCCACCCCCTCGGGTTACGCAGGTTCGTGTAGGTACGTGAACGCACGAACGAGCTCGAACGCGGCACCTGAGCGTGTGCATCTGCTGGTCCAACGAGCCCTGCCTCTCTGACCTCTCGTTCTCTAGTCCGTGGGGGTAACTCGACCCCCCGTGAGTTGTTATGGCGGCGTGTCGACCGGTTCCGAGGGTTGCATCGAGTGTTGCAGTTGTCTCGAGGGGTCGGGCACGAGCCCACGAGAGCCAACGTGTCGCATCGGCACTGTGAGAAAGGAAGACTCGAAAGAGTCTGAAGTGTATCGTGAAATCTCTGGGAGAAATTCTCCTATCCTTGCCACGAGGACACGATGAAATTGGATGGAATAGTTTGGTGAACTTGAAACGAGTTTCGCGCGTCGAGGGATCCGCGTTAGCTTTCGAATTGCAACACGATTTCCAGCTCGAGTATTTTCTTTTCTGTTATTTCTGCAAAATCCCAGAAGACGTTCGCCTCGTTGCTCCCTATGCGGATTTTACCGCGTGCGAACCGACTGACCGATTTGAAAATTTGATTACTTACAGTCATTAATTGCGTGTCAGCTCGACTTGGATATTCCAACAATTTCCTCTCATTCCTGTCCTTTTCGTAACCCTGAAGAACGTTATTTACCACGTGACTGAATTCGTTTTCATGTAACAAACAAACGAATGTAGCATTTTATGTATAAAATATCATTTTAATTTCGTGAAAAATATCGCAAACTTTGACTTTTGCTATTGTTTCTTCTTGCTGGAAACAACACAAACACCCTGTATAGTGTCATCGTTTCTTGCATTAAATTGGCAATTAGTATTATTTTTGTTTCACAATCATAATGGTCAATGGCAGGAATAAGTGCGAGGGTGGAAATTCCAACGGATTGCCAAGTGTTGCACGGATTGTGCGCTTGCTGCTTCAAAGAAACGATCGTGTCGCAAGAGTTTCGCGGCGTGCATTAAATTGCGACTTGGCAAAGAGAAAATTTCCTGCCCCCGAAGGGCTGCGAAAATCATACGAGAGATTAAAGCAGGTGGAAAGGGGGAGGAGGGATGCGTCGGTGCATCGATGCGGTTCCGTCTTTAATTAAATTCGCCCAAAGCCGGGACACCGTTCGTTAAATCCTTTTAATTAAGCCCGTTTAATCAGCAGTCACAGGACGCGCTCCCAGGCTGAAAGCTGAAAACACGCTAACAATCCTGCAATTATATTTATTTCCAGCGATAAATCGTCCAAGTTTCGTCCTCCTGAACGATACGTCTGTGAACTGACACGTTGCCAGTAAACAAAATTTTCAACGAAACGTAACCCTAATTCTCCGTTCGAGCAATTACGTTTGTCGCAATAATGAAACTAATGGTATTATCGTGTAATTATCCGTCGGCAGTCATCCGCGGTTTCATCGAAGCCTCAACAAGTATCGAGGATAAAGAAATTCCAAGAATTCTTTCTTGTGACTCTCTTCATGAGCGCAACTCGTTCATGCGATACAGACAGTGTTGTACAGGGTGGGCCCAAAATCACTTCTCCTTCTTATTTTCCTTATATTATATTTTATTATATTCTATTTCCTTATATTTTATTTTATTTTAAAAGAAAAAGTAGGTGGAAAGAAACTTTTGGCCCACCCAAAAGTGTCAAACCGTTGAAGTTCTGTTTCTTAAGAGTAGACGATGATTTGAAAGCACCGTTTGTAACATAATTATTGAAACGAACGAAATTTTGTTTACAACATTTTGGCATTTTGTTAGTTCGGCGTGCAGCATTTTAAGATCGATGGCGTAGAAAATCATTTTCTTTCCTAAATATAGCAAGTACGATTTCCGTTTTGCAGTCTGCTCGCGCGGAGAGCAGACTTTCGAAAGAAAAGTGGAATGAAAATTTGTCCAGAGCGAGAGGAACGCGCGGGACAGAGAGCGAGCGCGTGCCCTCCTCATCTCGGGGGTGTTCGCCGTTCGCAGGACGATTTCCTCGCGGCATTGCGCAGGGAAAGGCATATCGCCGTAGTCCCGTGTTCCTGCGGGAACAGGCCGGAATCGATAGCGGCACATGCGCGTGCTGGACGCAGGGGGAAGCAAAGGGGAAGGAGGAGGACGAGAGCGAGGGAGAGAGATGGAAAGCCTCTCCTCTCGTTCGTCCATGTCGCGGAGGGAATCGAGAGGGCGAGGGACGAAGAGCCGACCGGCTCCACGTTGAATCCCTCGCGGATCAGCATCCAGTGCTCCCAGTACCACGTTAGGACGCGATCACGCCGCTTGTCCGCGTCCGCCTCGAACCGTCCACCTCGATCGTAGAACCCGATCGCTTCGGATCCGTCCAGCGTTCTCGAGCAGAGGAATTGTTCGAATTCAGATGCCTCGAATCCCCTCGAATCCGACTCGTGTGATCTCTTTCGCGCGTCACAAACTGACACGGTCGAGTGAAGACAATATCGAATCCTGCTAGACACTACCAGAATTCAGTGACTACGAGTTCAGAGAGAATTGATCTTGCTGATCTTGTCGAGTTTCGTTGATCTTATCGTTAGAGAAAGAGGGAGAGATCTGTCGGGAGATTGCAGTCAGGATGTGATCGATTCCTGTACGGGGCTGTCCCACCGCCGGAAATCGCGTACTCCACCGCGGAGGTTCGCCGCGAGAGGAAATCCGCGAGAGAGACAGAGAGAGAGAGAGAGAGAAAGAGAGCGGGCCAGAGATGATTTCATTAGGCTGGAGCTTGCGAACGGAGGAGGCCCGCGATGACGGCCAAGCGTCCCCCGCGATGACCATCGTCAAACGATCGCTCGGTCAGGTTCAAGGACTGTCGTTGGCCACGACACCCCCCTTTGCAGCGTAGATCCCTCGGATCCTTGGCAGATCGATCGAGGGAACGAATGCTAGGTCGAAAGGAACGCGCGCCACGTTACGAGAGATCCTTCTTCTCACAGTCGCGTGAATTACGCGAGAAGGATGATCGTCGGTTTGCCCGTCCACGCGGTCGTTCGCGAAGGAAAATCACGAAGATGTTCGGGACGACGCAGCGGTGAGCTGTGAGAGGGGAGCCGATCAGGAAGCGGAGAAGCTCGCTTGCCAGGCCTCCAAATGGACAGGTTTTTCCGATGGAAAAGCCACAAGGCGCAGGAGGACGTGAGTATACGGGCACGCGGAGAGGAGGCGGAGAAATTTACATTTGATTAAGCGTATCGCTGAGCTGGCTTCTTACCAGCGGCTCGAAAACGTGGTCCCGTGGCCACGGATAAAGGGACGTAGAGTAGACCCGTGGGAGGCGCAGGAGAGGAAACGAGCGGAAGAGAGGTCGCGCGGAGTTGGATGATGAAATTATGCATGTATTAGGAGGCTCGGGTTAAGCGGGTTCTCTCAGGTGGAACGAGTTCCTAGAAACTGTAACCCGCCGAGGCGATTTCCTCCGGTACGCTCGGCGATCGCGTAGGATTATGCTCCCCGAACCGGTTTCCGCGGTTTAAAACACCGAGTTACGTGTAACGCGTGACCATCTCTCGCTCCGGGAAGTTGAGCCTGAATGAGGGAGAAGCCGGCGGAAGGATTCCTCGCTCGTAGTACACGCGACTTCGTTGCCGATCGATCGATCAGCGTGTTTCGTTTGACTTCGCGTCGAAGATGTTGGGTACCAACTCGCGGAGTCCCCTCGGCGCGTTTAGTTTTCCGAATAACTGCAGCGGATTTCAGAGTTCTGCGACTCGCAGATGACTCTTGTATCACGTTAACACCGTGAATCAAATTTTCATAACACATACTGATAAGTAAAATTTTGACAAAGTATTGGGTTGTCCGGAAAGTTCGTGTCTGATTTAATAAATACTAAAATTTCCGGACAACCCGATACATCGACGAAATAACATTAGTAAACAATATTGACAACAAAAATTATTAATGATATTAATGATATAATAAAAATATTGATAAATGATATTCCACTAGGTCGACTGGGTCTCTACTTTCTTGCGTCAAATTTCAATTTTACTGTCACGTTAAAATTTAGCACCCTTTGGCTATTCTTTTAGGTTAGATTTAGGTAAGTTTGGCGCTTCGAGTTTAATCGAGTTCGGCAGACTTGTGTTCCCACCTGAATTTTTCTGTCGGTCAGGCACCAGCCAGGATGACACTCCCGTAAATATCGGAAATGGGGGTAATACTGCGATATTGGATACAACGACCTTTGCATCGTTGCGGTAAATTTCGTCATCCGAGAAAATGTTCGGGGAAACATCGCCTTGGCACGGAGAGCGTTGCTCCGACAGCGGCCAAAAGAGGTGGGCGAGATTTCTTCGGGGATTCTTCCGGACGGAGACAAATCACGTATTTTCCTCGCGCAAAAGTCAGAGTCACAGTGTCCCCCGAGTGTGCCGAGCCAAGAAGAGGATTAAATAGTACGCCCGTGGTATTTTTTCCCCCGACGAATTCTAACGCCGTTCGTCAGACTTTCTCTGATGGTGAAACGTGACCGCTATTTCTTCTTATTTCAATCCCTTAATCCGGACTGGAGCCGGCTGGATACTCGGGTGTTCCTCGATCTTTCCAGAATATATACCATCGGCACGTTCTCTCGCGAGTTTCCTTAAGCTGCTGACCGAAGGAAGATAATTTCCGAAGGGTAGTTTTCTCTCGTAAAAATATGGGAGGGGGGGAAGGGTGGTTGAACCGTATATATTTAACATATTAGCCGGCACGTCAGACGCACACGGGCAGCGCCGTGAATTTTTCCGAGGGTTGTTTCGCCCTGGTGTGACAGGCTCATTTCCTGACAATTTTACGGCTGTCCTCGCGGAGGAACATGTTTCTTACTTAGGTTTGACAGCCGATGCGCCGGAGTATTCGTGCATATCGGAGCAGAACGTGATGAACGCCGGTATCTGCAATATCCGCGATAGCTTCCATTGACTGCGCTCGTTTCGATTAATCCAGCGGGCTGTGGGCGTTAACGTTCGCCGAGAGATAGATAGAGGAGCTATTGGAACTTGGATTAAAGAAAAATGATTTCCACTGTACCTTTCCAACCGTCCATTTTATGCATTTCGTTTTATTAGGGGACAGTGTCGTTGTATATTTTCTAAAAGATTGTTAGTTAATATCATTGTAATGTCATTAATTGTTTCTAATTATTTTCTAATAACTTTTGGAACAAAGAACGTTCTCGAACGATTTATTCAGTTTTGCACTCACTGCTTATGTTTTACTTATTCGTAATTTTACATTTACGTTTTGTAATTTATATATTTTAATGCTAGTATTTTGTGTGTTTTTATACAACGTTATATATTAACAAAAGAAGAAAACCAAATGTTGTATCAACGAATAACGCATGCACAGTATTTTACGTTTTATGTCGTATTGTTGAATTATGATCCAGTTTGATTTATTATCTTTCTCTGACTGCCATTCCCAAAATTTCTGGGATCTGCTAGCGAAATTCTGTTGGAGGTGCATTCTCGTATATTTTTTAATAACCAAGTGAGGATGTTCTACCTCATCCTTTCATCTGTTCTCAAATCAAATATTACTCTGTCTGATTACCATTTATTAAAAAGAAAATATATGAAATGATTACTTTCATTTAAAAAAATTTGGTTCGATAAATGACACAAGAATGCACTCGGACAATATTTTGTCAACAAATCCTAGAAAGGGGTTTGGAAAGATGATCTTAAGACTGGAACCAACGATTAAAGCATGAAACTCCATCAGAGACATTAAAGTCAGAAAAAAGAGAATCTTTATGATACAATGGACTGTGCAAGCTTTTATTTGTACATTTTACGAAAAATTATTTATGGTATATAATTCACTAAAATATTGTATATGTAGCAAAAGGAATCTTTAAAAACACGCTGTTTTACGTTCTATAAAATATCTAATAGAAAAATTGTCAATTGATCATTTTGGCCACTTTTGGTAGTTCTGGTGTCAAGTAGCTTTCGAAGAGATGGCCAAAGGTAATAAATCAGGGTATACGTACATCATTCGATAAAACATTGTACATGTAACGTTTGTCAATAAAAACGAGAGAAATCTCTGAAACAACCCAATAGATGGAAAGCTTGCAATGAAATTAAATGGAAAAGAAAGAAACTTGGGCAAACGATCGGTGGGAAGCTCGTAACTTTTTTCTTCTTCTCAGCCGTTTGCCCTCGCTTTTTGCACGACGTTTGCGCGCGGCTGTTTCCTTGAGAACGGTGGAAAATTTCCAAGCCCGTTCGCGTCGATGTTGAATCGAACGAGAAGTTCGATCGTCGGGTTCTCGACGCTCTATCGGCGTGGCGATAAAGCTCGAGCGTGGAGAGGTTTCTCTCGCGAGGAATAAATTGTCGGGCACGATATTCTCTCCGGTGTTTCTTTCTCTCCTGCTCTGGCTTTTTCGTCGGCAAGCGAGCGGACGCCGGAAGTCCTCGAGAAGAGGGCAGCGTGAAAGGCCGAGAAAGCGCGGCCGAGGCTCGAGAGTCGAGAGTAAACTGGCTCTTTGCGCGGGTAAACCCGACACTCCGGCCGAGTGGCGAGCTTTTCTGCTCTTTTCAACTCTCCGTGGTTTCCGCCCGTGGCCATGAAAAATGTAAGACGCGCGCACGAATTATTTCATCACCGTTTTTTCATCACTTTAGCGGGGGCACGGGAAATCGGGCCTCTTCAGGTGCAACGAAAATTAGCGATTGGTCGATTTGGGTCACGTGTTTCGCGAGGGGGCGTGGCGTAGACCTCGAGTAGGAGTGGCGTTGTCTGGTAGATCTACTGAGCGATCGCGCCTGTAATTTATTTTCTATCGATTTAAACGTTTGCATATCAATAAAATTTTATGGCATAAAAGTTAGAATAGTTACTTCTGGGCCTTTCAGTGAGACCAATCATGCTGGGGTACAAGTGCAGTTTTTTTTTCGTTCGCCCTCTCGAGAGAACGCTTCTGACGTCTTCCACTTGTTCTTTTTTCGCCTCGAGAATGCGTTACTCTCTCCTCTCGGTTTCAATCGATTCATTCGACGTCGTTACGCTGATAATCGAGACTTTCTTCCTTTTCTTTTCGACCGAGAGAAAGAGAGAAACACAGATTCGCTGACGAACGTTCACTGCGACTCTGGTGACGGTAATCGATATTTTATTATATAAAACGTATTTATCGTAAAAACTCGTAATTGGATAGGAAATTCCAATGACGCATACGTTCGCGTTTTCACCTCTTAATTCATCGTGTCTTACTAACACGCGTTAAACGCTGTCTTGTTTACACTTGGAGGAAGTGAAAACTGGTCGAGTCGAGATCGATTCACCTTCACTTAACTTTTAATCTCGCGATCAATCCAGTTCCAACAACTCGCGGCGAAGAAACAATCTTCAAGATAAAAGACCCACGTTGCACGAACGAGTTACAGTGTTGTCGTTGGAAACCCGACTAGACTCGTCTAGAAACTCGATTCCTTGACAATCGAACGATTCCATTGCCCCGCTTCGTTTTCGGGGATCGTCTTTGGCGCGAGGACTGATCCACTTTCTCACGCGAAGAAGGGACTCTGGAATTCCTTCGAGAAATTCGATTCCGCGATATATGACCGCGTGAACAATCGTCAATAACACGGCTAAATGTCCGCGACAACGGCTCCGGCACGGAGATACCAGCAACAACCTAACCTAGTCCACGAGTTTCGCGTTACAGGAAGAGACTCGGCTTATCCGGTCGAATCTAATTGTTGTGCCTGTTGGCCGAATGGTGGTTACCGGGTCGTTCACCACATTTACACCCACACGGTGTTTGCCGGTTCGGCTGGAGAAGCCATCGATGTAACACGTGTCCTCTCTCTGTGTTCTCGACTACACGAGCCCTAGCGATTTATCGAGTTTGATCCACCCCACTGAACTCGAAAATGAACGATTCCTCCTCTCTTCTTTTTTCTTTTTCCTTTTGTTTTTTTTTTTCAATGGCTTATCTTGTTTCTTTATTGCGAAAATTCTACCGTGTTTATCATTTAGATTGGAATAAACGTGGTTTTCTTGTTTCTTTGTTTAACCATCATTATCAATTTTGTCTTGTTTCTTTGTTGATCATCAGGTTAATCACCATTCTCATTTAAATTGGATTAAACGTGGTTTTCTTGATGGTAAAAGTTTCAGATTTTTCATTTAACCCTCATTGTGAATTTTGTCTCGTTTCTTTATTGTTGCAGAGATCGTACCATGTCGTTAATCATCATCATTGATCATGATTGATCATTATTAATCATCATTGTTAACTACTCTTATTTAAATTTCGATTAGACTTGGAGATTTGTGGTTTTAAAAATTTCCTTGTGAATTTTATCTTGTTCCTTTATTGTAGAAATTCTACCACGATTAATCATCACTCTTAGTTAAACACAGACGTGGTTTTGTGGTTTTGTGGTTTTACAAAAGTTTCAGTTTCTTCGTTCAATAATCCTTTGCGTCCCAATTTCGGAATCTTGTCAATTTGTAGCGGGGTGCAATTCCAAAGAATCGAAGGAGCTCACTACTATCGACGTAACAAATCCAATACACGTTTGAAAAATCTCAATTTCACTTGATAAAGCGTCATCACGCGTTCTAGGCAATGCCACGGTAGTTTCACCCTATCGCTCGCAAGCCACCCCGTGTTTCCAATCGCTTCAGCCGTTCATCCATCGAAGAATCGCCGATACCAGCGTCCCATGAGATCCCATGTGCCCTACGGTCACATAAAGAGAGAAAGAGAGAGAGAGAGAGAGAGAGAGAGAGACAGAGAGAAAGAGCGCGGTCGCGAAGAGCGGGGAGGGACGAAGTGGAAGGCGATCTATCAGGCGTAGCGAAACGTGTACACGGGGTACACACGGCGAGCCCAGTTTTCTCCTATCCGCTGGAACGTTTTACTTGGTGTGCCTTCGTGTGTTGTGTGTACGTGGCGAAGCCGAAGGCATTGTGTGCTCTCACCGTGTGGAGCTGTTGCTTGATTAACCGCCGTAGAACGCCGCATGTACGTACACGGCCGAGCGGGCAACTCGGCTCTCGCATTATTTACGGCTAATGGTTCAAAACGCGGAAGTCCGCTGGCTGTGTGCGCCACCGCGAGAGAAGCGCTCGCTGGACCTCTTTCTCAGGCAGAAGCGGTGAATTTTTACAGAATCTTCGGCCCTCGCGTCGTCGCGAGTGTCGTCATTCCGCAAGCCTTCTAACGAGTCGAAAAAAAGAAACTGCACGACTTGTACCCCAGTACGGTTCGTCTCACTGAAAGGACCAGAAGCGACTGTTCCGACTAGGAAATGAAGAACAAATTACAGGCGCGATCGCTCAGTAGCAGACAACGCCACTCCTACTCGAAGTCTAGCCCACACCCCCTCGCGAGTCACGTGACCCAAATCGACCAATCGCTAATTTTCGTTGCACCAGCGTTGCACCTGATTTTCTTGATTACCCCCGCTAAAATCACTTTTGGTGATAAAAAAAAAGAATGAGTCGATAGCAGGGATTTGGGTCGTGGGTAATCGTACCTGCAAATTGGTTTCGAATGGGGTTGATTTTAAGGGACAGTAAACTTTCTCACAACCCAAACCGCCTTGGGTCCGTTGTGTACACTAAAAATGGCCGGTTAACACTGGAATTGCCAAAGTGACCGATTTGTCATTTTTGTTTGAAATTTTGTAGATGTAAACCAATGATTTTTAAAGGATTTTTCGTAAAATATACGACTGATTGTAAAGTCTTTCATTGAAAATTTACAGTTCGGTCAATGGTAGTTCAAACAATGCATACCATAAATTGCATCCTTTGAGTGGAAATCTCACTTTTCATCCAAAATTACATTCAAAAGTACGAAATATTATTTTATACGAGTATACAATCATCCCTGAGTGAATGTCGTTAATATTGTTGTTTCTTACACCGAAACAATGGGAATTATCCGCAACGCAATTATTATTTCTACCGTTATTGCACAACACTTTAGCTCTTGTGTACTCGTTTTCGAACGAAGCCGCATTCCAAAGTAAATTTCTACTAGTAGATGCTGCGTCGGCCGTTGGAAACGGAAGTGCAAACTTCCCCTGCCCAAACATCCCCTTAAGAGGCAAGTTTCGCCGCCTTTAGGCTACGATATACACACACAGAAAGAGAGAGACAGTGTTGTACCTCGTCTCGTCGTCGTTATCATTGCATGCACGCGTCTGCAAAACAATCGAACCATCCTGGAAGTCTTCCAGTTTCTCCGTTTCCCACCCTTCTTCCCACCGACTTCCACTTGTATTTCACTGACAACGATTCACTCCTATTTCACTCGAAAGCGTCGAGCCGAAGAAGCGTTCGAGCTCGCTTCGTTTGAAATATCGTCGCGTTTCGCGGAATTGATCGAGGAAATTGGGTGAGCGAGAGTTCATCATCGCTTACCTTACGAACGTAAAAGGATTTCGATTATCGGCTGATCGAACTGACTGCGTCGCGGTAGAATTCGGCTCGTGAAACGTGCCTGGTTATCGACACAAAGGGTGGCGAATGATTTATTTCTGTGCCGCGGTTTATTTCTGGTCATACCCGAAGCGAGAGAACTTTCGACGTTCTCGTATAAGTTTAATAAGTTTCACTTTGGTGGAGAAGTTTATGGCTTATAAATTTTAGGCTGGAGTTACGATATTGGTGTGCACGATCAGTTGTGTACAATTAACTTTTAAGTTTCA
>KQ435774.1:533312-551986 GCA_001276565.1 Melipona quadrifasciata | reverse complement strand
GAAAAAAGTAAAAAATAATCAGACAGATCTTTTGCGAGATCGAGAAATAATTTCCTTTAACCTCAGCGCGTGCGAGTAACAACGCAATCACTGACGTTGTGCAAATTGATGTTGCAGGGTCTGGACAATGTGAGCTCAGCGACCCTCAGGCCTTTCAACTCGGACATCAACACGCCGAGGATCGACAGCTATAGGTTCTCCATGGCAAATTTGGAAGGTGAGTTATTTTTCACACCAGCGAGAGCGAGACTGCTCTATAGAGAACCGATCGTTCCGTCCTCGATGCAATTTCCGCGGTTGCGCGACGTCGCGTCTTTCTAAGAAACGTGTTTCTTCCCGGAGGACAAAAAGTCCCGGACTTTCTCCTTTGTTCACCCTCGTTTTCCGTATGTAGGACAGTTTTTCTAACACTCTTGTATCCTCTCCGTCGGTTTGGTGTCTTGCAAATATATAAAAAAAATAGCACAGTACGATTCGTCTCACTGAAGCAACTGGAAATGAAGACGCCTTTTTTGCCATAAAATTTTATCAATATGCAAACATTTGAATCGATAGAAAAGAAATTACAGGCGCGATCGCTCAGTAGATCTACCAGACAACGCCACTCCTACTCGAGGTGTACGCCACGCCCCCTCGCGAATCACGTGTCCCAATCAACCAATCGCTAATTTTCGTTGCATCAGCCTTGCACCTGAAGAGGCCCGATTTTCTAAGTTACCCCCACTAAAATCACTTTCAGCGATAAAAAAAAAAGTGGACAAAAGGGACGTTTCATCCCGCAAGATTGTGTCGTGATTGTCTCCTTTTCTTTTTTTGCCCTCCTTGGAAAAGAAGGTTCGCGGAGTACAAAGGGAACGACCGATGTTCTCGCCGATCTTTATCCACTATCCCGATTAGATCGGCCGTTGCAAACGCGCGTTCGTCCATCAACCGGCGGAGCTCGTGAAACCGAGCCGAGCCGGCTAATGAGTTCTTCTGCGAACGGGAGAAAGAGGGGACCGAGAGCATCGGTAAAGAGCAATATCCGGCTGTTTTATTGCACCTTGCGCCGTGATTTCGTCGCATCGCGACGATGGTGTATATAGTCGATGGGAGACGGCGGTCTCAACGCGCGATAAAACCGCCTTGCGAATCGTAAATCGCGCGGTTATTGGGGAAACTTGAGCCCGTGGAATGACCGTTCCGGTCGAAAGGATTTCAGAATTTCCCATGGATAACGAGCTGGACGTCGTTTGGAGTTGTTGGGAGTTCTCGATTGTTGCTTCTCTCTCCTTTGAAAGTAGAAATAACCATCGCGGGGAATGGCCTCGTAAAATGGCACGAAACTCCTGTTCACCATTCTTCGGATTAATAATTTTGTAATTTATTGTCGTCGAATTTATGGAATTTATCATTAATCATTATTATCGAATTTATTATTATTTACTATTATCGATTGTTGGTTTTCTTCGAAAATACAAATGACACTGACTTCGTTAAATAACATACATCTTCCATTCACCCTTCTTTAGATCAATAATTTCGTAATTTATTATTATTTATTATTATTTGTTATTTATTATAATGTCGATTCCTTTAAAAGAAAGATGACCATCATAAAGATTGATGACTTCGTAAAATAACACAATTTTCCGTTCACCCTTCTTCAGATCAATAATTTCGCGATTTATCACTATCGAATTTATTTTTAACTCGTCCCCATTTTTTGGTATTCCTCAGCTGTGTAGAAACGTAACAAGGATCGAGAGAGAAACGAAGAAATATTGTCATTTGCTGTGTGGGTGTGTGTGTGTGTTTCTTCGTCGAGCGTTCTTGCAGAAAATTCGAGACTGCTCGTACGTGATGACGGCCTGGGTCGATCTGGTGGCTGGAATCGCCGGTCACGTCCAGCCTGGTCGCCCTTGCGGCGATTCTGCGGCAACAACGGCAGCTGCAACTGCAGCGGAGAGCGTCGAGCCTCGCACCTACAACCACGCGCTTTATCTCGCATCTTTTGTACTAGCTCCAGCCTCTCGCCGACGCCACGACAGAAAAATCCCTGCCTCCTCCCCCTCCCCCCGTCTAGTCGTATCAGCGGATTTATGCTCGATAATGCCGCATCGCGGCCTTTAACCCGCGTGCGTTGCCAGCGCTCGATAAACCGGAAAAAAAAATCCTGCACCGCGCTTGTATCCCGACTTTGCCACCCTTTTTCTCGCCCCTGGCTTTTGCAAAATCGCCCCTCTTTTGTTGGTTCGATTAATTCGCCTCTTTCCACGCGTCGGACTCGCCTTTGTTGAGCGCCGCAGAGGGAGAGAGAGAGAGAGTCACAGCTTAGAGCTTAGGAGTAAACTATATATTTGACTGAAAAATTAACTAATTACAGGTTTTAATGCATTGTAAATTAACTCATTTGTAGATCGTATTCACGTTTTTGTTTTTTTGCAAATCAAAACACTCAAAACACTCAAAAATGAAGTAGTTGGAACTTTATTCCATGCTCCAATGACGAATCTCATTGATAAAGCTTTTTCATGAAATTAAATTCTGAGCAAGAAATAAATTCGCTTGATCCCTCGAACTACGAACATTTAGTGGATATTGTTGATAATCGTTGTTGTTCCTACTGATCATTATTGTCATAATTATTACGTGAATATATATATATGTATATAAAACTATCCTGCGTAGGTATAGATTATTTTACGTATGTATATATAACTTAACTGTTATTTTTCGTTTAGGTTTCGTTTATCACGCACATGCAGTGAAATTTTTATTTTTTCAAAGTAGTTGACTCTGCGTCGAATTTTATTTTTATTATACACAAATTTATTGGCTTAAGAAGGCAAATCTGCAGAAAGACTTGCAAATTTGGCAAAAAAGTAAAGTATGATCTGTAATATTTCTCTCGTTGAAATTTTAATAGCATTGTGTTATTTTAAATTGAAAACGGCACGAATTTAACGAGTATCGCTAAAATCTGAATTCGTGAAAAATTCGTACGTCGAAGAACAAAGTCACTTGTGAAGCGAAATTTACTTCTGCTGGTTTCTCTGTCTTAATTAATCGAAATTACCGGGATGCTGTAATTTTCACTTTTAATTCGTCCTTTCTCTACCCTCGTTTTTCCACGAAGGTCCTCGCTTTCCTTCGCGCGTTTCGTTAATTATTCTCTGAGCCCTGTTCAAAGGCGAGGAGACGTAGCTTTACGACGTAGCTCACGGAACGTTCCCGAAACAATTTAACCAAACGTTAAATTACAAACTGCGCTTATTGAATTAATAACGTTATATCGTTTCCATTTATTTGTCTCGTTACGGTAAAATATTCTACTTTTAATTAAAACATCGTTGTTACCCGTGAAACTGCGTGGCTGTAAATAAATTTTAATTACTAATTAAAACGTCATCGAAATGTATAACCACTCGCGACTGAATTTTACTCGGGGCGTAAAATCGTTCAACGTTATACCGGAGCAATTCATGCGTGTGTTTGAATTAATTCGTGCGTTTTTGTCATATTTTTTTTTTTTTTATTGCTGAAAGTAATTTTAACGGGGATAATCCAGAAAATCGGGCCACTTAATGTGCAACGCCGATGCAACGAAAATTAGTAATTGGTTGAGTCACGTGATTCGCGAGGGGGCGTGGCGTAGGCCTCGAGTAGGAGTGGCGTTGTCTGCTGCTGAATGATCGCGCCTGTAATTTGTTTTGTGTCGACAGTTGCTTCTGGATCTTTCAGTGAGACGAATTGTACTGGAGTACAAGTCGCGAAATTTTTTCTTCTTCTTTTCATTTGAACAAAACTGTAACCGCACAGTTTAAACGATTTAGGGACACGCTTTATTCACTTTCGAACGTTGCGGTTGTCCTGCGGTTATCCTCTTTATTAAAGGATCTCCGTTTGTTCTTTGAGAAAATAAACGCGCAAAGAAGTGAAAAAAGGCGACGTTCGGAAAAAAAGAGGCTCGAAGGAAGCCAAACGCGTGCTCGGAGGACTAATGACCGTTGCGTTGAGACTCGAGAGACGCGACAGCAGGGGTCTGAAATTGGCAACTTTGACGAAATTCAAGGAGGCAAGTCATGAAAGATTAATCCCTATTTTTTATTCATTCGAACTTCTTCCTCGCACGTCGTGGCTAGTACGTGTGACATCACGGGGGCCGTATTCCACGTTCCTGTCTATATTTATGAGCGAAGCAAATCGATTCTTTAAAATTTTATTTGCCCGATTCGCGTAAAATTCTACAACAAAATTCTACAACAAACGAAACGTACAGAAAAAAAAAAGGAAAAAAGAATTTATAACTATTTAACGCCAATTTCACCTTACATCTCTTTTAAGTAGCTCAAACGATAGTTCGAAATCAGTCACACACGATCAGAGTTCGATTGTTATAGTGCGTCGATAAAATTTTAAACGATAGTCAAATTAATACAGTGCAATAACAAAAATTATTTACAAAACATACGTAAAAATAATATTTCTTACGCGCGATCTCACTGTCATTTCAAATATCCCGCCGGGAAAGTGTCAACTCTACATTTATTTCTGTTTCTTTCTTCGTTTCTTTTTTACTGATGCCCGTTCGGATACATTTTCTTCGTCAGTACCATCGCACGAAAATGAACACACTCGTATTTTTCGGATAACCCTTTTGATCCGTCTTTTCTTTTCTCCTTTTGTTACGTCTTTATTGCGATCCAGCATGTTCACGGCGGATTTCCACCTCGTCTTCAGCAGACCGGATAAAAATCGCGAGTGTGTTGCAGTTGCGTGTACTTGCACTTCGATTACAGCGACGTAGCCCCGCAGAAATTTAATCAATCATCCCGCGACGCATTAAAATGGCTCGGGAGCGTGGCACGTCCATTTCCCTCCTCCGGACATTCCTCGCTCGTGCCTGCGTGAACCTCCATCGCCACCGTTATTGCTCTTTATTGCGACGAAACGCGCGCAATTTGCATCATTTCGGGATCCTCCTCCTCCTTCTCCTGGCCCTTATCGCCTCGAAGGCCCGATGAACGTTGCGGCGACGAGTTTAATCTCGTTGATGGACACCGACCGTCAACTTACAAAGTGATCTAAGTGATTCGAAACTCGGCAAAAAGTTAAACGTACATTTTTAACGCTTGACATAATAATGACGTCTCCCAGACGTCTAAAGTTTGCCAAGCTGAAGTCGATAGTGATGTCTATGAGACGTTCGCAAGTGAATACGTACGTACAAGGCTTGCGATTGTACAATCAAAATTGGAATAATTGAATAAGAATTTTATTATTTGAATAATTTGAGTAATTTAGCGTCAGAGTAGCTAATTACGAATAATTTCGCTGCATCATTCTACCAGCGAACGCGCAAACAGAATGCATCGAGTTGCAATCAGATATACAACTCGAGGAAAAATTTATCCAAGTGCCTTTATCAGAGTTTTATAAACTGTATCCGCCCGAAGAAAGATATATTAAAGCACTTCGCGAACGTGATGTCTCTTACATTTGCACACAAACAATATATTTTTTCCATATGAAGCACACAAAAAGTAAAATGAAAATAAAAGTTTTAGATGAGTATTGAAAATATTCTTCGTGACTCTGATAATTTGCCACTATCTGTCGAAATATTGATAAACTGGTATTTAAAAAACAAGATCAGTGCTCTCTGTTAAAACTTTGTATACTTTTTTAATTAATGTATTTATATAATATATATTTAATAAATGTATAACATAACATATATTATATAAATATATTTTTCTAGTCAATGTATTGTTTCACTATAAAAGTTGTTTTAACATCCTCGTGAATAATATAGATTACACTGAACTGGAGTAAAGAAATATGTTGATTATATGCGGCTTTCAACAAATTTTTGTTGGCCAATGAGGCCCGGAAGATCCAAAAGGTTTGAAAGTTAGGTTTAATCACGATACAAGGGAAAAATATTTTTCTACGTGCTTGACATGGCTCTTTTCAGCGCTCGTATTCTATACTTTGTGTTATCTATTTCAACAAATAAATCACTGATAAATAATTTTCGTCTGAATATTAAGAAGAGATTCGTATGTCAAGGGATTAAGAAAGTTGATGTTTTCGACAGATTCGTGCAGCGATCGAAAAAATTTGTTGAATTAACAATTGAAGTTGCTGCAGAGATTAGTGTGGCTTCTCTCGTTTTCCGTTCGACTTAATTCTTCAACTCTTCCATCATTAATTCCTTCACAATCGCGTTATGCGTATATTTAGAATTTCAAGTGGATGAATATCTCAGTGGAAATCAGCGAGACACAATATTTCATTATCAAACCATTTCACGGCACGTCTCGATCATGCTCGCGTATCGCACATATGCACGCGTTTCTTATCTCGGAACGACTCGATGCTCTTCGCCGGATGATTTCACGATATCGGCGCAATCGCGAAGCCGCGTGCTCTTTATCAGCGCGCTTTTACGCAGCTGTTAGGGGCTGAACGAGCATCGGCGCTCTCTGATGATCGTCGCGATCTCCGCTCGCTTATCTTGTAAAAGCGCTCACCGAACGAAAGGCGAGACCTCGCTACAAATTTCTTCTTCCCCCACTCTACGTCGTCGACCGCGTTTTATCTGTACCGCGAACGAAGAGACGCGATCCTCGTGCGAGATTTTGACTCGTTCTTCACGTACATCTGTGAATCGTCTGTTAACACTTTGTCAATGGGATGTTTTAAGATTGCGTGTGAGAAACGTTTATGTAGAGACCATTAGAACTGTCGATTTTGTTATTTTAATTTCTATTTATTTGTATGAATATTTCCGAGCAGTCAAAGTCACGATCGGAATTGTCATTGTAGAACGTACGATCTCAATCAAAGTCGATCATAGCACTGTTAAAATTCATTTCCCGACGAGACCGTTTAACGCAAGCATTCAGGTATCGTCCTTTATGCCTGTCTAATAATTTTACCGGTCGCCATGGCGCGCCACGGTGGCTACAATATGTTTCCGCGTTTCCTCTTATCGTACGCAGTCAGAAACAAGCGCAACTAATAGGAAGCAATGAAACTTTAACGACTCTTCCACAATCCACGCGATGGGAACGACCGATGGCTAAAAGATTTAACATATCGAAAAATGTTGGGCCAACGCATTTGTTTCAGATTCATAAGAGTGGGTTTGCAATTTACATAGCAGCGGCACGCGAACTATATTTTCAGTAAAATTTTTGCGATTGGAATCTCGCGAACGCGTGCTTCTCGTTACTTTAGAGTAAGAAATGCAGGTATTGTCCTTTCGAAATTTTTCAACAAAAAGAAAAATAGCAGAGTATGAAATATAATAAAAGTGCCAAAAGAAGAAAAAAATTATTTTCACACGAGAGATAATATAAAAATTCGACTAATGTTGTTATTATTTTATTATTATTCGACTGATATAGCTGGAATGCACACCAAGCACGCGTTTTTCACACCATCCAAAATATGTGTCCCTATCGCGCGCTCCAAAAGGAAATCGCCGCACCCGTAGCCGGCTAATTTATTCCCTTTGACAAATTGTTTCTTCCTAGCGGTGAACGAGCATCCTGTGGGAAAGGTTGCGGCAGAAATTGCCGGAGGCCAAGCAAGGGCCGAGCCGCTCGTATTAGGTTCCCTAGCCTCCTCTGACGAATAACGTCGCGAGTTTATTTCACTGTCAACCTCTCCCCTCCACCCCTCTGTGCCGCGGCATAATTCACCTCGCGGATTTTATTACGATTCCGAGACAGAGGTTCTCTTACCGCGAGGGAAAATTTATTCTTTTCAGCCGAGGCGAAGGGGCATGCGTTTGAAATTCAGAAATGAAAACGAAACGCTTTTGTCGGCGAACGTTATTTACCCTTATTTAATGGGACCTTCGCGCGGAGCAAGCAAAATACTTTGCTGCGCAACTTGATTCTTGACAAGGCAAGAAAACTGAATTCTTTTCTTAAATAGTTTTTAATGTCTCCTCTCCCAAATTCGTCGGATTAATAAAATTTCGAGTTGGGTGTCGAACCGTAGAAGCGGGACTTAATCACGGAAAGTTTCGTTTCATTTTTATCTATACGCATCAATGATGTAACAATAAAGTAATAATAACAATAAAAGATGATTTTCTTTTGCACGCGTGACCCACAATAAATAATATTCACAAAGGGATTGAAATTCCAATTTTGTACTGTCAATATTCGTATATTCCTTTCGATGATTTTCGAAAATATGTAGGAAAAAAACTGCACGACTTGTACCACAGTACGATTCTTCTCACCGAAAAGCCCAGAAGCAATCGCTCAGTGCCAGACAACGCCACTCCTACTCGAGGTGTACGCCACGCCCCCTCGCGAGTCACGTGACCCAAATCAACCAATCGCTAATTTTCGTTGCATCAGCGTTGCACCTGAAGAGGCCCGATTAAAATCACTTTCAGTGATAAAAAAAGAAAACAATTCAACGACGTTAAAATCCATCTACCGAAGCGGTTACGCTAAATGTCACAGTGATGGCGATGCATAAATCGTGGCGCCGCGACCTCCGGATCGGGGAGCCACTCGATCGCGAGGAAGATAACCGTATCGCTGCTGGAAAAAATTGCGCGTCGTCCAAACATGCGAGAGAGAAAAATTATTGCTGCAGATTAGTCCGGGCTCTGGCTTCTTGCGACAGACCTAAAGCGACTGTCATTATATTTCACGGTAATGCTTGCAGCCTGACTAACGACTGCTCGTGCGCTCCGGTCACCGCAGCTGCCTTATCGCGCGACGCAGCCTTAAGGTTCTTACTGTCGCGTTTAACCTAATTACATACTTTCCTCGGG
This sequence comes from Melipona quadrifasciata, assembly GCA_001276565.1. Lineage (NCBI taxonomy): Eukaryota > Metazoa > Arthropoda > Insecta > Hymenoptera > Apidae > Melipona > Melipona quadrifasciata. The sequence goes on along the minus strand of KQ435774.1, from coordinate 543,195 downwards.
AGGTACGAGCGTCGCGCTGGCGCGACGATCTGTTTAATTGCAGGAAAAGAAAATTCGCGAAGTCGTTTCAACTTTTCTTGCAGTTTACATACTATGTATGTAGACCGTCGTCCAATTAGAATACGCAGTTAATCTGCAAAATTACAGATTATCTTTGCGATTATCGATTGCGATGTAATACGAGTTGATAGTAATTAGTTTTAACTAAAGTTTGTACAATTAGAGCTCTTTTAAGTGAATTCAGTATTAACTAAAATGGAGTCCACGCAATGATGGTTTAGGTTAGGTCGAACAAGTATAGTAATTTAATGATACAATGTTCTGTCTAACGCAGAGCTGAGCTTTTTGAAACTTTCAACGAGGAGAGGAGAGAAGATAAACGCACGTACGTGTAGAAAATAGCATACATTATAAACGTACGAATATAACAGCTGTTGTACCAGCTGTTAGGAATGAAAACATCAAGATTAACAGTTAAAAATTCCATTCACTGGCAACATCGGTGGCTCTCAAGGTCTCTTTCAAATTGCGAAGAAACGTTTTTAACGATAACGTTTCAACGAGCTGCTGGACACGCAGCCATGATTTCTTTATCTTTATCTTTGCTAGAAGTCGATGGCTAACATCGCGATCGTCAAATTCCCCGACGTTTTCAGACGTTGTTCGCGTGCACACGGTTTCTCATGCGTGCACGCACGCAACACCGAGGGTTGCACTTGTGTGCACACTTAACGAAACACTGTGTGCCATTCGTGACGCAGGGCGAGGCTCATTAGTTAATTAAACAAACTGTAGGTCACGTGCACACGATCGAAGGTTACAGTCTCCTTTTGTTCACCTCGTGCCTCGCACGCACACACGTCGCTCATTTTTGACAATGATTTTTTGATTTACGCAAACACGACGCGATTTTCGTGGAACTCGCTCGATGCTTCGTCGCGAAAAAACTAACTCGCCGAAAGAATGAAAATAACTCTTTATCCTTAACAAAGAGGTTAAGAATCGAAAAATACGAAACGAGGAATTGGAAATGTAGGAATATTCTGTTTAAACAAAGTTCAAGACTGAACACACGTACGGAATTTCAATAATATTTTATTGAATATTTACAGATAAAATACGAAGAATAAGTTTTGTAGGATGCATTGGTTTTCCAAACAAACAAAATTTTATAATCGTGTCATAATTAATTCTGATGGAAAATTGTCGATGCTTCAAACTTTTTAAAGAAAATCTTGCAACAATCTGCATACTTGGTCTCTTTGACTGCCCTAAATTTGCTTCCTCCAAATATATTTTAACATCGTAAAACGTAAAACTAAACTTACGAATATTATTTTTAATTTTTAAAACTATTCTTCAAATGATCGACAAAAATTTTAATTCTAACAAAAGAAAGAAACTATGTATTTTGGTTATAAGACAAGATTTTATCTGTTTGTCACTTTCGTTATCAGAAGTTGAGAAATCGATCATGGAACAGACGAGGTGGCGTCGCGTTGAAATTTGAATTCGACAACGAGGAAGGAAAATTGAATTTCACACCGTGTGATCGATGCTTGGGGGGAAAAATCTTCTCCGTTTCTGGGAGCAATTATTATTCTTCTCCTGACGCGTCGGTTTTCGCGGCGACGAGGCAATCGTTGCCGATGACACCGCGAACCAATCTGTACGCTAACAGAGGCTGCAAATTGCAACGCGGTAATTGCAGCGCGAGGCGTACGCGCGCGAGTGGCTGCGCTTTCATCGCGACGGTCGTTTGCCTCGCGCGAACCGTATCGGCTGCCAATTAAGCTCCCGATAGGAAATTGTTGCTGGCGTTTTCGCGAAAACTATCGCTGCGTCAGCTTCCACTTTGTCACGTGTCGAGCCGCTTCTCTTTGCTTACGCGCGTCTTTGCCTCGCGATCGAAATTCCAACCATCTTGTTTTTGTTTCTATTCCCGTCCAAGTCGAATCTATTCTACGAATTGTTCAGTAATTCATTAATTGTTCGGTAATTTGCAATATCCTACATAGTTTCTTGTATAGATCTTTTTAAATTCTTCTTATATATAATAAGTTTCATGTAAGGGGAAACTAACCAACCAAATCTCATTTCCTTCTCTATTTCTGAAAAAGAGTCGTTCGTTAAATAATCTACGCCTGCAATATCTCATGGTTTCTTCTGAAGAATGTTGAAAGGACTCAGCTAAATCTCGTTTCTTTCTTCATCTACTACAAAAAAAAAAAAGAAAAAAATAATTTCTTAAATAACCTACATATATAATATAATGTTTCACGGTTTCATAAGATCTTTTGAAATTGTCCGCAAAGATCTGGCAAAATTAGAAATATTCGCGAATTTTATAGTTCTCTGACGAATCTTAAATAACCTACAATTTTCTTGAATAATCTACATCTATAATGTTTTATGGTTTCACAAGATGTTTTCAAATTCTCCGCAAAGGTCTGACAAAATTAGAAATATTCTGACTAGGAAATGAAGACGACTTTTTTTGCCATAAAATTTTATTGACATGCAAACATTTAAATCGATACAAAATAAATTACAGGCGCGATCGCTCAGTAAATCTACCAGACAACGCCACTCCTACTCGAGGTCTACGCCACGCCCCCTCACGAGTCACGTGACCCAAATCAACCAATCGCTAATTTTCGTTGCATCAGCGTTGCACCTGAAGAGGCCCGATTTTTTGAGTTACCCCAACTAAAATCACTTTCAGTGATAAAATATCCTCGTTTCCAGTTTGTCTGTCTCTCAGAAGAATCGTAGAAAGTAACTCGCATCAGTTAATTTCCACGAGCGAACCTCCAGCGACAGCGGAACGAACTCGGCCGATAGCATTATCAAAAGCTCTAATTACACGGTGGCGGTGGCTCGTTACTGTTCCTATCTATGCAGGACGATCGAGCTGTCCGAATTATCGGGCGGTTACGAGCTCGGTTTCAATGGTAACAAGCCGGACGTTTCGAACAGCGAGGTCCAAAGCGCGAATGGGAAAGCGACGAAACAGATGCGAGATAAATGACCGGCGCAAATTTCCCTCGATAGAGAGAGAGAGAGAGAGAGAGAGAGAGATCGGGATGGAATGTTCGAGCGTGACAATATGGAATAATTAATCAGAGAAAAAGAGAAAGAGAGAGAAACGTACGAAAAAAATGTGCCTTTGTTCGATTTTCATCGAAGAACTCGTCGCCTGGAGCACGCTCGACTCGAGCGTTCGATTATTCGTCCGGTATTGTTCGATTCGCGCCGCTCGAACCTCCGTGAAAACGCGCTTTAACGCGCTTTAACGCGCTCGCGGCCCCCTTTTCCAGCGGGTCCGCGCTTATAAATACCGCGATTCGACGATTGTTTTCAAAGGCTCGAGTCACAGTGACTCGTGAAAATACGTCTGATGGAAGGAAACTTTTGTGCTCACTGTAATAAAACGCGATTGTCGGGATTTTATTGGTAGAAAATTTAAAAATATTACGTATCTACGTGCACGGAAATTGCGAGATATTCACCTTTTTAGGAAAATTGACTTTTATTAGATTCTTTTGAGATTTCTGACAAATTTTACTTTGTTTTCGTATTCGATAATTTTCTCACTGTCGATAATTTCTAATTATTCAACAATTTCTAGCGGTCAAGTTTTCGAGGGAGGCTTCAATCTTTAAATTCGTTACAGATTCAGTCACGAAAAAAATTTTTCCAGACTTTTACAAAAGTATCTTCACTTGTTCGTCCATTACACGATGTACGAACATTTTAGAATAAAATGAAAGTCGCTGTTTGAAAGCTGAGCCTTCACGCCGTAAAATGAGCCCAAGTTTATCGTCGTACAATTTCTCTTTTTTACAAAATTATTTGTCGAGTAGTCAGTCGCAGTGTCTAGCGTGTCCGTGAGTATTAATGAGAGTCATTGCGACTCGCGATTCATTAATGAAACACAGATTCAGCCGATTTTTGCGAAACGGAGTTTAAGATAAGTCGCGCCAGCTCGAACTATTTTAACAATTAAACGATGGAAACGGGAAACTGAACGGAGCGTCTGAAGATAAATCGTGACAGATTTGAAGAAAATATTGTTAAATCGTCCGGACAAAACGAACGAATCTCGGCCGTGGGTCGATAGGTCAGACGTTGACTGTTAGCCGACGCCGCTGTGGGAAACGCAATTTTCGCGGATGAAAGATAGCCGCCGAAGAAAGCCACCGAGGAAATATTGGTCGTGTGCAAGAGACCAGTACGAATGATTTATGCGGTTCGATTAATCTGGGTTACGCCGTTTATCAACCGCTTTGCGTATTCGCATAATCGACAGGGTGAACGAACTCCTCCGGGTCGATCGCAATCGTATTGTTCGCGGGCAATCGCCGTTGATAAAGAAATCGAGCGATGTTTTCTAAGCGCGTTGGAATTGCTTCGCGTCGGTAGAAGAAAAATACACGTTGGAAGGGGAACAAATAAATTCTACAGAAATTAACATTCACGCGTTAACACTGGAATTTCACATCGAAATAGTCGAAATGACCAATTTATAACTTTTTTTTAGAGAATGTTGCGTTTCTCAGAGATTCGAACGATCCTTGTCAAACATGTTCGTTATCGTGTCGTTTCTCTCATTCTCTGACTCAACTTTTGTTACCTCGGTTCTAGTTTCGGTGTCAACGGAGAAAATGTCGGAAAAATTGCCTACGTTTTATACATGTTACACTTTACTTTATATAATAAATATATATTAATATATGTTTAAGTGTAATATATTAAAATTATCGAAGTTGATTACGTCTCGAGTGTAACGTGTCCAAATTTTGCTCGAAATATATTTTACGAAGATACGCGGTTGCAACGTCGTTGAAACCACGCGGAACCGACGACGGATGTTACGTAAACCACGTGGAAAACGTCGATATCGCTCGGCGTGTCGAGAAAGAGGAGAAGCTCCGACGTTCGAAGACGTATAGCGATAACCGTATCGAACCGCATTAATCACCCTGCGCCCCTCGTTTCCTCCCCCTCCGTTTTGTTTCCCCTCCCCCGCTTGACACGCCGAGCCTCGTTGCCGGCGACGCGAATTACAACGCGAATTAGTTGTAAAACCAACGGAGAAGAACGATCCACGCGAGGCGTTGAACGGCGTCGATTGTAATTTATCAAATCGCCCGTTGGCGCCCACACTTCAATCAATACGAATCCTCTGCCCGGTCTGTGAACTCTCTTGCCTCTTTGTGTCTGCTTGCTCGTCTCAACGAGCGAAACGCCTCTGCGAGTGCAATTTCATCTCGACGTAGGTCAAACAGAGGGAGGAGAGGGGAAGGGGGGGGGGGGTTTCACCGGTTTCCGTATAATATCTCGCTATTATCGTACTGCAGCACGAGCGTCTAATTGTAAGGAGGATTCGCGTCGGGAAAACCTGCGTCGATCGGACCTGACAATTCTCAGAAGCGATCGTCGATAACGTCGTGCCTGTTAAAATAAATCCTCCTGCTTCTAAAATAAAATTCCTACTGAGCTAAAATTATTTTTGTCGTGGATATTCTTTTTAACTTTCATTTTTAAAATTTGGGAGAAATCACGGAGACGTAATGGGAAAAGTCACTTCCTACTGAAATAAATCTTGCGAGTCCACTAATCGCTAATGCTATTAAAATCAAATTCCTACCGAAACAAAATTCCTTTTAATTTTCGAAAGAAATAATTTTTAAAGTTTGGAAGAAATTGCGGAACCATGATGGAAAACATCATGTTGGGACTTGAATTTAATTTAAAGTTAGTAATAAAATTAAATATTAAATTAATTTTTTCTTATATTTTGATTTATTAAAAAGAAGAAGAAAAAAAAAGGAAATAGATGGTTTAGCCTGTATAATTAAAATACTATTACAACGACTAGGTACGACGAGTTCTCGTTTGGACTTTTTGAAAATTCGATATCGGTGGACGCGAGCTTGCGCAGCATACTCTCGCGTTTGGAAATTGTTGTCGGTTGTTGGAGAAGCGGTAGACGTGGGCGGCGCATGGAGTAATTAGGAAATTGAATTCCTCTGTGTTCGTAGAGTACGGGGTGCGAATGTTAGGGGGGAACAGAAGTACTTGATCGTAAGAAAGTGTTTCTGTTAATTACGAAAGCGGTGGACTTTTTCATTCGCGTAAGGAAGTCGATGATTTATAAATGCGTGCATCGACGCCTGTTCGCAATTTTCGAGATATATCTGCTCGAATTGGGTTTTGTTCGATCAAATCGTAGCTGCGATCGTTGCAAATCGATCCGCTTAATAGGGCGGCAAATAAAACGGTTATCGTGCAACAGCTTTCACGGGCTGTTACGTTTTACGTCATGCTGTAAAACGTGTTACGCTCTTTCACGTCCGCTGATTCTTACTCGCGTTTAATCAGCGAATACAGTTCACGAATCGCGACCGGGATGAAGCGCAGAGAATATTAAATCAAAAGATTCTACTCCGCTTAAACGAAAGATTGACATCGCTTAAGTAACGATACCGAGAATCGGGCTCCGCTCGGCGAAATTCAATTCAGTTCACTATTCGGAGCACGAGGTCGTTTTTTAAACTCATAATCTCTGTTAGAATCTCGCGAATTTACCACTCGTTATTTAATAATCACGTGTAATTTGATCTTTTTATTTTTTGCACTCTTAATTGAATCCACTGAAATGTCGTTTCTTAAAAATCACAAAAATTCGCGAATTTGTTATTTATTATTTAACAGTTTACTGCTTTAATTTTTGTACTCTTAATGAGTATAAAGATGAATTCAATTCAATTCGTGTGGAATGCGAGGTCGTTTCAAATTTTCAATCTCTGTTAAAAAATTTGCGAATTTACCACTCATTATTTAATAATCACGTGTAATTTAATCTTTTTATTTTTTGCACTCTTAATTGAATCCACCGAAATGTCGTTCCTTAATCATAAAAATTCGCGAATTTGTTATTTATTATTTAACAATTTATTACTCCAATTTTTGTATAAAACGAATTCAGTTCAATTTGTCTGGAATGCGAGGTCGTTTTCAAATTTTCAATCTCTGTTAAAAATTCGTGAATTTGCTATTTGTTGTCTGACGGTCATACAAAATTTGCTATTTTAATTTTTGTACTAAAAATCAACTTATACGTTTATCAATGAGTTGAATTCAATTCATCACCGGCGACACAAAGTTCGTTCCTCAATCTCCAATCTCTGCAAAAAATCCACCATTTATTATTTGACAATCGTACACAATTTATTGTACTCTTCTCAACAAAAAATGAATTACGTAATTTAATAAATTAATAAACTGACAGTTTCAAGAAAAAAAAAAAACAGAGAGAGAGAGAGAGTGTAAATTCTCCCCGATCTTTGCAGCAGTCTCTCGTCTCTCCCGTTTTCTCTTTGGTGCTTTCGTTCAGGCCGATGATCGCGTGAAATAATTTTTAACGCTAATAGGCAGCCTAATGGACGTTTGCGTAATTCGCCGTGCACGTCCAACCCTCTTTGCCGCGGCGGGGCGACACCACGGTACAACCACGTACAGCCGGGCACACCTACACGCAAGCGTGGAGCGCGTCCGCGCGGAAAACTCTCGAGGCAAGAGGCAAGTGTGTTCACCTTAAGGCCTTTAGTCGAGCGCCGTCACACGCGCCGTAAACATCATGCGTCGTTCGTGTCGCGAATCTCTCGGTCTGATCGCCCCGTTCTCTCCCGTCCCTCGATTATCTCGTGCGTAATCCTCTCTCGGTATCGATCTCTCGGTTGATACACCTGCGCGATTTCTAATCCTCCCGCGAATTCGCTGAACGATAAAACTCTTCTACGCGCTCTTGCTAAATTCGTTCGTCCGTTTGTAGTTTCTACCAACCTGAAGTCTCCGATAAATCGGTTGTGTGAACACGCGCTACACTTATACGAGTTACTACGAAGATCGTGCGACTATTTATAAACAGTGATCAGTCACCTGAGGTGTTGATAGTAACGATTACAACATTGCGACACGTACGCAGTACGAGTGAACTCGTCGCCGCGTCGACGATGGTTTCACGAATGTTCGACGCCGTTTGATCTCGAGCAAGAGAGCAGGCTCGGTGGAAACATGCTGGCGAATTTCGGAAGCAACGAGAGCATACTGGGTTACCTGGCCAGCAAAGGTACGTCGCTCAAGTCCCAATTCACGCGTTCGAGACGAAGCCGAACGTGTATTTTTTCTGTTATACAAATTATGGTTCTTTCTACGTGTGTCTTTTGTATCGATGAAAATCAAAAAATGTGTTTATCAGACTCGATACGTTCACTAAAACGTCCGACACTGGTTAAACGAACATCGTAAATGTCGGTCCCTGCGGGGCCTGTTAGAGGATCTCTAGATCAGAGATGATCGCTCGGGTCGAGCCTACGCTCAAGTTACACACGGACTCGGGTTTGACCGCGTGATAATAGGCTGCCGCGAGAAAGCAGATCGAGAAAGTAGGCTCCTCGGGAACAAATTCTACCCGGACTTGGAGATCGCTTTCATTGTGATAAGGGTGTTTCTTCTTTTTTTTTCTCCATTTTGTCGATGCCCGATCGCTCTCAACGCATCGCTGGGCGTCAGTCCGTAGATGCCAGATATCGTCGTTGTTTCAGAGTTTTATTTACATTCTGTAACTTTCTTTCTTTTTTTTTTCACTTATCGCCGCGCGAATTCGTTTGACACATTTGACACATTTGCGAGACATTTCTCTATCACGAAAGGGATCTGAGCGACGTTTGTCGCGATATTGACGCACATTGGCGGAATAAAGTTGAATTTATCGCGTAATTAGTCATCGTTGTCGATGCAGCAACACACACCACGCCTCGGGCGTCTACATCATTCGCATATCCAAGTCCGATCAATTTGCATTCGAGTTTTTTTGTTGGATCTGTCGTTCACATTTGAGTTCCTTCTAACACGCTTCCAAGTACTTCAACCAGATAGATATTTCTATCCTAGAACAATTTAATTCGAGCCATTTTCACAGTCAAATTCCACGCTCTTTTATTTTTTTACGATTCACTTGATATTTTCTCGAAGAAATTCACAAAAAGATCGCGACGGAAACTCGTCTGACTGCTGATAAAATATCTGATAAAAGTCACAATTGGTTATTGTCGGTAGAAACTACTTCGAAGCAATTTCCCCAGAACAAAATGCTTCAACGAACAATTTAATCGGCCTCGAACAACTTAATTTTAGTCATTTTTATTCAAATGTTAGCTCAGCCACACGAAAATATCGATAACCATATCAATTGCAACGAAAACTCACCCGATTGCTAATAAAAATCTGACTCATTATCGTCGATAGACACTAGAAAAAAAAAAAAGAAAAGAAATTCGACAAAGATTTCAAGTATATACGTATATATTAACTCGGTCGTTTGAAAAATTCTCAATATCTCCGATTTTGTCGCCCGATTAACCGAATTCTTTCCATTTCGATGGGAAAGCAACAGAAGCTCTCATCCAAAGAAAAAAAAAAAAAAAAAAGGCAAGTATCCTGCGTCATTCAACGAGGAAAGTGTGCACAGACTGTAAACTCGGCTCGGGTGCGTTCGCGCGTTGAATGGGCGACGCGTTTCGCCCCCGGACTCCCTAAAAATTTTATAGTTTCCTTCTCGTCTCTGGCACGGGCACCGCAGACTACGACAGAGAGAGATACGTGCCGTATCGTTGAGGAGGATCGCGCGTTCGGCATTAACGCGACTCGAAAACCCCAGCTACTCACGTGCTTGCGCTTACACCACCTCGGTGGATCCTTCTGGGAATACAAATTGGTCGTTTCTCGCGTCCCGTCGGACGCCATGGTGAAACAGACGCGTGGCTAACGGTAAATCCCGTGGTTTACTCTCGCGAGACGTCGCACGAGTTATTTC
>KQ435774.1:517093-530576 GCA_001276565.1 Melipona quadrifasciata | reverse complement strand
ATTACTTGTGCCATTATTGTGTTGGAAATTGTTTGTAAGTAAACTACTTCTACGTGTCATTTCTTTTCGCAAAAATTCATTGTACAGTCATTTCTGATAAAAAAAAAAAAAAGAGAGAGAAAGAGAAATGAGAGTTGAAGAATAAAAGAAATTTATTTTATAAAACGCGTTGTACGTTGACGCGACGCAGAGGCAAACGGTGTTCTTTTCCGCGCTGGGAAGTTGAACGTCAGCAGGCTGGAAATTCGACGCGAGCCGCGAGCGGATAAAAGCCTAGAGTCCAAGTTCCTTGGGTCTCCTATTCGTCGCCGTCGACGAGCAGATTCGCGTTCGTTCGCGTAGCTGGACAATCCCCCGAACGAGATACCGTCGCATTCCACGTCGACTCCGTCATTCGTTCGGACAACCTTTGATGGCGTTTCTGAACTCTGGTACCACACTCCGCGTTCAAATCGCACGTATTCGTCTTTTGTTCGAAGGAAAAATCCAGGTGCTCTAGATACATACATTTCTGGGAAACGCTATACTTCATACTGTTACAGCTAACGATTCTCAATATCTCGATAGAAATAGTCTAGAAAGAAATGTCGAGAATGTTAAAAACATTTACACTCGTTCAAAACTCGAATTACTAACTACAGTAAATGGTACATATGTGCGTGAATCGATTTTTTTCATGCTTCCTCTCCTCAAGGTTTAATTAACGAGAAACACGATAAACCCCTGAAGAGAGGGGAGCGGAGGTATTCGGTCGCAGCATTATCGATACGATTATTGATACGTTGCACAAAGTATCACGTTTAATTTAAACGCTTGCGTGTTCTTCCTATATCTTTCCACTTCGTGCCTTGCATGTTGTTTCGCGGATTTCAGCCTAGCGGGAAATAATACAAGTTCCTCTGGAAATGAAACGTAATTTTCCATTCCATTCGCCGCGCTTGACGTGCGAAAACATCTTGCTTGAAATTGAAATTTATCGCGGCAACATCGAAGCGTAAATTAATCGCGAAAGCAATTCTTCGTCGCGAGTAAAAGTCGCAAAAAAAGGGAATTTGTCGCCAAAAAATACCGAGGCGTACACAAATAATAATCTTAATAATCGTAATAGTGGCAAAATGACAGTCGTTGTTCTCAAGTAGGTTTATTTATTTTTCTGCTCGATTAGCCGCATGCTCTGAATTGGAAGCGATCTTGACACTAAAACGCAAGTAACTGATCACGTCGATAAACCGTGCCAGTGGAGTCTTGTATATGTCGGTATATAGCTGGTTTGAGGTGTCACGCACGTTACGCGTACGTTTCAGCCAAAGACGCGTTTGAAGAAGTTTGCGCTCAGAGTGCCCACACGCGCGCCCTCGTGTGTTGCACTCGCGGTGGAATGTCCAACGCCTTCGCGCGATTCGCAAGAATTTCATTCTGAACTGCTGCTCGGTTAATTGCCAGTCGTATTATGAAAGGAGGGCAACACACTGTGAACGTAACTCCCTTCTTCCCGCGGTGAAATCATCGCGGCAGACGTAATTCTTAGGGACAGAGTAGATACTGATCGAAATGTTCCAAGTTCCGAGTAATTTTGTTCGTCAAATTCATCGATATTGTCTTAATAATTAATTAATTCTCTTTAACGAAGTATAATTATCGCTTTCGGTGATAAAATTATACTTTGTTAAGAAAAAAAATATGCACGTTCTAGTGTGTGTTATTTAATTAGTAATTGTTGAAAATTTAGACTATTTATTTTCGAAACATCAATTTAAAAAAAAAAAATGATAGTTATTTCGTCATAAATCTTCAACTCTTTTTGTCGAAATTTCTTTTTGTCGAGTAGAGCCAGAGCTAACGGCCTTGAGGATATTGCTACAAATTTTTATCTAGTAGCCTTCAAGATATTTTTGAAAGTCCTCATTCCGAGTAAAACGCTTTTTAAAAGTTTCCGTTATCTGTTAACTAAACGTTGCACGACAAAAATAAGTTAATTATTTCCTAAAGTGTGTTCTGCTAGAACCGTAAGCACAGAATATACCATTTTTGGAAAATCGATTTTTCCGAAACTTTGCAAAAAAAAAAAGCTATGTAATCCCTTCGTGAAAAGAAGCAGATTTCTGATATCAAAAAATCACGTGAGAAAATTCGTTCTGCCACGTCTTCTTGTACGTAAGAGGAAAATAAAAATACAAATACCTAAGCGAGAACGATTACGAAAATTCGAAAGATTTTAAAGATTCGTCTTAAAAAGACAATTGTGTAAATGCCGGTTGCATAATTTCCACCGGGCAGAGGGAGAAACAAAAAGAAGAAAGAAACAAATCGACAGTTGCCTCATCGAGCACTGGCTAATTTCGTTAATTATCTTAACGAGCTCGATATTATCACGTGCGGGTAACGATCCACGATAATTGTTGCGTTACACGTACGAGGATATTCTCCGAGCCTTCGAGGACTGTATCTCGAACGTTTCGTACGCGATGACTTCCTGGAAGATCGTTTCGAGAAGGGTTGTTGTTGCCACAAACTTAAGAAGCTACGAATTCCAGCACGGAAACGTTTCCTGGCTCGAAAGGAACTTATTACCGCCGAGACTTATTAACGTCGTAAAAACGCGACAGATGTACATATTACCCTTCTCTCGGTGGTCTTAACAGAGGCACTATTAGGCGCAGGAAACATTAAAAGATGTTAAATATACGCGTCGCGAATAATAAATAATTAACTTTTTAGAAGCTCAACGAGAGTGAAAGTAAACGAGCGTAACCAAGCGAGGAAACGTTAAAGCGCAATTTTTCAACGTTCAACTTGAAACAGCAACGAAACGCGCGGCTTTTCGGTTATTTTTCTCGATCGAAATGGGAGGAGGGGGAAAATTCATTTAACCGAACGCACACGAACAACGAAGCCTTCCAAAATTTCCATAAACAGTCATCGGTTTACCGGTTTACGATCTACGCGGTGCAATTAAAACCGTTCGTTTCTTCAGTCAGCCAAGGACTTTCGTTTCTCGGTGTTGCACGAGGTCAGGTACACACGAGGTCTCGTTTCACATTCGGGAAACACGAACGTGCGGTTACCAGATGACCGTACAATCGTGCGGATAATTAGCGCGGAACTGGTTTCATCGTTGGATAGTTCATAATTCGTGTCCCGACCATTAGCAGTAGGCGATCGCAATCGTCGAACACGATCCCTCTTTTAGCGAGATGTTCACCTTTGCTCTCTGTATCAACAGTTTTTCCTTTTTTTTTTATCACTGAAAGTGATTTTAGTTGGGGTAAGCCAGAAAATCGGGCCTCTTCAGGTGCAACGGTAATTAATGCAACGAAAATTAGCGATTGGTCGATTTGGGTCACGTGACTCGTGAGGGGGCGTGGGGTAGGAGTGGCGGTAGATCTACTGAGCGATCGCGCCTGTAATTTATTTCCTATCGATTCAAATGTTTGCACATCGATAACATTTTATGGCAAAAAAGTCGTCTTCATTCTCCTAGCCTCTTCATTCTCTGGGCCTTTCAATGAGACGAATTGTACTGGTAGTACAATTCGTGCAGATTTTATTTTCTTTTTCGTTCGTTTCGATCGGTTTGCATCGATTTTCAAAGTGATTAGTCGAATTTGTTTTGTCGCAGATTCTCAAGATGTCGATCTGGACGCCATCCTCGGCGAGCTGTGCGCTCTGGAGCGCCGCTGCGACGGCGACATCGCCTCCACACCGGCACCCGACTCGCAGAGACAGAGCCGACCCAACAGTACCAGGATCACTGCCGGAGACAATACCGATATCGGCAAGAACGAAGGAGGTATTTCGCTTGTACAAAATTCTACTCAATTGCAGACACTTTTCTGCTAAAGTAAGGCGAGTGTCAATTTTTTAAATGGACTCGAACGCGATTAGATTATCCGATAGAAGGAAACTATCGCTCGTGATATTAAAAGACAGCTGTTTGCTATCGCAGATCGTTCTTCAGGATAAAAATTGTTATCTCTATAAAAGTATCAACTTTCACAGCTCTGTGATTTTTCTTTTATCATTCTGACGATTTTACGTTGATAACAACGAGCAGAATTTTTTAGAATATTGAATAACATTTACAGTTAAATAATACCGAGGTATGCTAAAAATTTATTAAATAAAATTTATTTCCTACTCGGCTCGAAGTCATTCAAATACAACATTCTCCTATTCGTCGTCATCTGATTTGCAGAACCGCTCGTGTACCACTGAAACAGTTACTCCAGAGTTGTAATTGCGAGGATGTTTGCACTTGTGCCCGTTGCATTGTTCAACAGCTGTCAAATATTTGTTCCAGCTATGCGCACCGATAGTCCTGACAATGACAGCGCGTTCTCGGACACGGTGTCGATGTTGTCCAGCGAGAGTTCCGCGAGCAGCAGCGGTTCCGGGCACAAACCACCTCAGACCGCCATGCACACAGGTCCTCAGCAGCAATCTCACCAACTCATGGGTGAGTCTCGATCTTTAAAATCGTTAAAAACCAATGTTCTTCTCCGATCGCGAAGTGAACTTGTTGTAAATGTAGTTAATTTTGTTCTAGTCTGATCCAACAACGATATTTTAGACATTTCTGTTATTCAAGCACCATCTACCAGCAATTTATTTACAAAGCATCATTTGAAATAAAATGATACAGCAAAAAATAATCATTCAACGAAATTTTGTTGACTACATCTCTATATATAATTTAAAGCAACCATCAGTTGCAGGTTTGCTAGAACAAGTATGCAAGAACTAATGATGCATAGTTTCAATCTCTGGAAAAATAACATTTTCCGCCATTTTTTAAATTTTCGTAAGAAGCAATAAGAAGTCCAGTTTTATGTGAATTATTCCGAATTATGAGTGTCAATTGACTCAGGACGAACCTTCAAAAATTTCTTCTCTCTGAAATTCTTTTCGTTCTTCTTACGTCGTTATTATAGTTTTCACTCTAAGCGTCTGTTTAGACATTATACTATTATACATCACATCATACAATACGTATACATATGTATTACAACTATCAGCAAATTATAAAAAGAAAGGAAGGCTATATTTAAGTACAGTCGAGTGCAAAGATCATACAGTCAATTTTGGCAAATTTATTTTCAGAAGATGCCCACCTTGTAATTATAAAATTTCCATTTGTGATGGGGAGTTCTATATTTCATTCGTATTTTATAATTGCATTTCGACCGTACTTTAAAATTGTTGCTATAAAAATCTGGAAGCGAGTGCCTGTGGAAAGCCTCTATTAAAAGCACTAACTGACAAAATTAGTTTCGAACGTGCTCATTCGCTATGAAGAGCTAGCTGAATAACCTAGATCGCTGAATTTTCAACCAAGAACTTTTTTCTCGAAAGACGCTGCGAGCCGAGCCAAGGCAGAGAAGATCCGCTTGGCGTTGGAGAAGATGCGCGAGGCCAGCGTTCAAAAGCTCTTCATCAAAGCGTTCACCTTGGACGGCAGTGGTAAAAGCTTGCTCGTGGACGAGGGGATGAGCGTGGCACACGTGTGCAGGCTTCTCGCTGACAAGAATCACGTGCCAATGGATCCAAAGTGGACGGTGGTCGAGCATTTGCCTGATCTTTTCATGGGTAAAGACGTCTTCCTTGCGTTACTATCTTTTTAAAGAACAGAAATAAAAAAAAAAAAAAAAAAGAAAGAAAATATCGCAGACATCTCAAAGTAACGATCTCATTTTCCAGAGAGGGTATACGAAGATCACGAGTTGCTGGTGGAAAATCTTTTACTGTGGACCAGAGACTCGAAAAATAAGCTCCTGTTCGTCGAGAGGCCGGAGAAAACTCAGCTGTTCCTCACTCCGGAGAGATTCCTCTTGGGCCCGTCCGACAGGAGCAGCGGCGAGTACGACGATCACTCGCGTAATATCCTTCTGGAGGAATTTTTCTCGAGCAGTAACGTCGGCGTGCCGGAGGTAATTAATTAGGCTGAAGTACTGTTGATTTGTTACACGTTAGTTCGCGACTGTATCTTATCAGGCCATTGTGTTTTATCAGAAATTACGCGAGCAGAGAGATAATGTTTTATTGCACGATACGAATCACGTGCACGATAGTGAGCATGTAAATAAATTTTTGCTACGCGATAATTATGTAAAATAATAATTCAAGTTATAGTACAATCGCTTTAGATTTAATTATGTAAATCGTTTCAATGTTCAATAGTCACTAAGCTTGTCAATTGCTAAATTTATTATTGTACCAATTATCTAGGTCGAGGGACCATTGTATCTGAAATCCGATAGCAAGAAGGGTTGGAAGAGATACCATTTCATTCTCCGCGCGTCCGGCCTCTACTATTGGCCGAAGGAGAAGGCACGCACAGCGCGCGACCTGATTTGCCTGGCGACGTTCGACGTGAATCAGATCTACTACGGTATCGGCTGGAAGAAGAAATACAAAGCGCCGACGGATTTCTGTTTCGCTGTCAAGCACCCTAGATTGCAGCAGCCAAAGTCCACCAAGTACATAAAGTTCCTCTGCGCCGAGGATAACGCGTCGTTGGAACGATGGATGGTCGGGATCAGGGTGGCCAAGTACGGTAGACAACTGATGGAGAATTACAGGACATTGGTCGACGAACTTGCCCAGGAGGATCTCGACATGCTGGCCCACGCAAGATCGTGCTCCGTCAGCTCGATCGCTGTGCCGGCTCAGAATCAAACCCAGTACAACACCACGAACGAGAATGCTCGCCAGTTCACGGAGAACTCGAGGCACAACGCGGAAGTGGCTAACGCCAGACAGTACGACGGCCAGAGGCAGAGCTACAATTCCGAGCAGCGGCAAAGTTACAACAACGACGGCAGGTTGAGCAGAGCCAGCAGCTCCAGTTCCAGCGGGTGTCTTTCCGACGGGGCGCCCAGTAGTTGCGAGGTAATTAGACAGATTTTCTCTGGAGATCAATGACCTGTCTTTATTCAGTGGCCGAGGAGTCAGCGTTTGGATCATCTGCAGAATCAATCTTTAGATTTTAATCGAAATTTAAACGTTTGTCCTGTTATAGAAGCGAATAAAGTAGCTTTCTAGAAAAAGAAAGGTACTGGTAGGTTTTTGATACGTGTACGAGTGTACATGAGACTAGAAAGTTCACGAATCAGAGCCTGAACTTATATTTTCTTTCGTAAAATTGAATGGTCACATCATCGGCTCATTTTATTTCACGCTTTCAGGTAGCTTTCGAGTGTGGCGAGTTCCCGACCGGTACGATAAAAAGGAAGCCCTCGATGAATCCAAAATTGCCCCTAACGTCGATCACGAGACAATTGAAGGAAGTAGGCGAAACTGTTCGCGACGAACCGGATTCTTGTCCGAGTCCAACGAGCTCGGGTTCTGGAACGTTGACCAGAAGGCACAGTCGAAGGAGGAGCGGTACCGATTCGGATGGATCCGGAACTTTGAAGAGACATCATCGTTCTGGTAACGCGACTCCGGTTAGTCCTGTACCGCCTGGCACACCGGTCAGAGAAAGGGCAAGTCCAATGGGATATAACAGATCGGAGAATCAGGAATCAAAAACACCGACGAGCCCGATACCGTCGTGTATGGTGAGCATTTGTCGCATTAGACTTATCAAATTTGAAGGTTTAGACGAATTCGGTCTACCGAGTAGTAAGAGCAATCGTCGAGGTAATTATTTTGGAAAAAGATGCAAATTATATTACTCTTGCAGATGGATTCGATCACTTCGTTACCGCCACCGCCGTCACCCTCGAGAGTCGCGGAGGAAACAGAATCCGACAACGAGCCACTTCCTCCACCTCCGCCAGAAATGTTCCGATCGAACCTCTCCCTGGACTCTCTACCACCGCCTCCAGCACCCGGTGAACTGCCAGTGTGCAACACTCCAGAGCTCACCGGTTCTTCGTTAAGCCTGGCGTCTCTCCCTCCGCCACCGAGTCCCTTGGTCGGCGAAACAGGAACGATTCGACGCGCCAGACCCAAGCAGTCCACGCCTACGAACTCGATAACTCCCGAGAGCACACCGACGCACACGTCGTCCAAACCGTCGACCAATCAACAGATGTACTCGAACGCGAGCAACTCGGCGATGCAGAACAGCCAGAGCTATAGTTCGAACGCGGCAAATGCTCATCACGCGAGCAACGCGGCGAACTCAGTGCCCTCTCCGCACAGTTCCTACCCAGGCTCCAGCGCCAGCACGCCAACCTACGCTCCGAGTTCGCCAAACTTTGCCTCGCCCCCGCCGTTCGTTCCTCCGCCAGCTTACGGATCCCAGCAGCAGCACAGCGGCACCAGTTCCAGCCTGACGAGGCAAAACTCGAAGGCAGACTCGATGTACGGGACCCATCCGTTGATCCACCAGCACAACACGGTCCAGCCGATCAGGCCAAACCCGAACATGGACACGGTGCGACGAAGTGCCATGAAGCAAGGCTCGAGCCATTACGCGGCTCCTCCTTATCTCGCGGAGCTGAAAGCTGCCTCCAGTCCCCAGCCGCAGCGTAGGGTGACCATTCAAGAGCCGCCGACGTCGCCCAAGTCGAAAACGGGAACGGGAAAGAAGATCACGTTCAATCTTCCGCCTCAGCAGGAGCCAGGGAGCCCAGCTCTGCCGCAGAGAAAGCCAATGCCGCCGAGAAGGTCAGACAGCACGAGGCTCACGTCCCCGAAGAAGCTCGCCGCGTCCGATCAAGCGCCGCCCGGTGATTTCTTGAAGGATCTTCAGAGAGTGATGAGAAAGAAGTGGCAGGTTGCGCAAAAGTGTAAACTCGACTCGACCACCACTCCTCACGAGGTGCTCGGCTTTCGCGACCCACCGCCCGCCGTGGCGGATTACAGAGAGACCAACGTGTCCAATTGGGTCCAGGAACACTACGGGGCCGACAATCTCTACGAGAACGTGTACGCGACGGATCCGCACGCACCGGTGGAGTACGCGTCGAGCCCAGCCCGGCAGTCGACCGTCAGGTTCGCCGACGAGAACCGCAGCATCAACATCGTGAACGCGATCGCCAGTAAAAGGAGGCCGCCACCGCCGCCGCCGAAAAGGGCGGAAACCACCCATTTGACCACCACCAGGGCGATGCACTGACAATAGCAGATACTTCAGCCCCATCCCGAGAGGCGATGGTTTTGCTGTTTGTGCAGCTGGTGGAAGGGCTAACAGAGAGCGAAAGTAGCAACACTCTTCGCTTTCTTCTCTGTGATTTGTGAACATCGGTTTTTTCCCAAGATCCTGTAATAATCGTTGATCGTCCTCCAACGTGTTACGTCTGTCGCATGTAGCATTCGAAAAACAAGCGGCGACGAGAAAAGCGGAAGATCGACGACGATTGTTAGAGAACTTAAGAGAAGTTCAGCTTTGCGTGGAATCACCTTTGAGGCTTACCTGGAGAGATCAACTTTGTTGGTGTCCGTCTGGAAAATTCAAACAGCCGCGGCTCGTTTTTCTAGGATGATCGATGTACGATCGGTAGGGTGCCGAGGAGAACAAGGATCGATCAATACTGCCGAGCGTCGAGTCGCAGACTCGAGCAGGAGTGAAACTTCTTCTTAGCCACGAGTCTTTTGGCACATCGCGGTATATCGGAGCTGCAGATGTCAACTTGTATCGATCGTGAAGCATTAATCTCAGCGCCGATATCTCGAGTCCAGAGGGCGCGAGGGAGACAAATACTGCCGCACACATATTGACGATGTGATATAATAAGTCTTAAGCTGCTGACTTTTTTCGTTGTCCCACCGGAGACACCGGGGGGGACGGTTGTCGATTCGCGAGCGATTTCGATCGTGATTTTCATCTCGAGTCCGCCACCAGCTCCGCGATTCTTCTCGGTTGGTGACGGTAGAATTTAGAAGTAAGAAAAAAATAAATAAATAAATAAATAAATAAATAAAGAATGGGAATATACGCACGAGATTCGCGGTCGCATTTTTGTGTGCAAGTTAAATAACGCAGAGTTAACTAGGCTTAGCTAAGTATCTCTGGTATCTGCTGACGTGCGTTAGGCGAGAGACGGATGGACGGTTGTTTTTCCTTTCTCCTTTTTTTGCGTTATTTCGGAGGAACGATCGCGTCGTGACGCGAACAAAACGAATAGTATAACCAGATGGTAATTTTTTTTTTTGTTACTTGGTGGAGAAGGTGCTTCTCGAACGCGTGAAATGGAAACTGAGAACTAGATACCGTTCCGCAGAACCTTACAAACACACATACACACACGTACACGTAAGATGAACACGTACTGCGTTTTTTAAAAGCCTCGTGCATAGGTGTGTATGTATATAAATGAAAAACACGTATGAGCGTTTATATCAATATATCGACTTTTTGATGCTGTATGTTTAGATGATATCGTACGATATATGAAATATCCTCTACGACGTGTACGCATAATCTATTTCGATGGGCCTCGATCGTGAACTTTAACGCGTGACGCTATTTGCTCTTCGTCGTCGACGTTATGTTATTACACACACACGCGACAACACACACAAACACAAGAATACACGGCCAAGGAATTTGTACGACCAACATTAACGATTGTTACGCTGACTCTTTCAAGGTATCACGCTAAAGATGTAACTCGTTCGTGAAATTTTCATCTCTTCTTGCCCGTTCCAATTTCCCTGCTTCAACCGTCGAAACGACGTTGAATCGACGAAATTGGAACGTGGCTTTCGTTAAGCGAGAAACTTCGAAGCGATTGGAATAATTTCGTCGACGGCTCTTTGACCCGACGAACCCCGGGAAACACGTGGACCTCGAAATTTGTTACGTTAATATTTCGTCGATGTGTTTTTACCGACCGTAACGAGAGCTCGGTGTCGTTTCATTGGAACAATTTGTCACGTCGGTAATCTGATGCGCGAACGATCTTTGCGCTGCCTAATTCGGTTCGCTGTTTCCGGTCCACGTGTCCAAAATTCAGAAGGTGAATCGAGAACGATCTCGGGGAGCATTTATCGGCTGTTCCATTACACCTCTTCGTCCATACCGGTTTCAATCATTCGTGTCAATGAATCGGGAGCAGATACGCTCTGCTATATCGTTTTATACAACCATATCGATTAAGAGCAATACGAGAACCTGTAGTACTCGTGCGTGATCGCCAACGGGACTTTCAAACGCAAACGGGCCATCAAACAATCGAGCGACGTCTACTGTAACTTTTTATATATCGAGAAGGCTGTAGCGAGGAACACGAGGCTGTTTTACATGTTTTGAACGAAAAGGCGATCTCTTCTGACGAGAGTTACGACAGCGAGATCCCCGTATCCTCGTCGAGCGCGCGTTCTACATCCGCGGCTCGCGTTTCGATGAAGAGAATTAGAATCGACGAACCTCGGACGGAGTCTCGCCGAGTCGAGAGAGCTTCTTGCGACGTTCTATGCACATATATACCGGAAGAAGCGACGAAGATGCGATATTTTCTACTAGCCGATTTTGAGGGAGCTAGGGCGTCGAAGCGAGACTTTTTCACGCGTATCCAGTGCCTCTCCTGGTGAGCTTCTTTTCTAATGATAAAAACCGAACAACCGACACGCGAGACTCCTGCAACCGCTTCCCTCTGTTTGAGGATCGTTCGCGAGGGACGAAAGAATCCGGGGGGAGAGTTTCGAATGTCGATTTAGAATGGTAATCGTCTACCGTGCACGCGGTCCAATTAAACTGAACCAATAATAGTAACACTAATGATATCGATAACAATGTTCTCTCTTTTTTTTTTTTTTGTCGGGAACTAATCGTAACTATCGACCTTAACACGTGTTGACACGACCATCGCGCGTGCCCGTGTTTTTTACGGACTTTTGGGACTGGCGAATTCTACCGATCGATCGATCCCTGGCCGGCTTTTTTCCGCGTTCGGGACGGTCCGCTCGATCACTGACTAGCACCACGTGGAGCTCTTTCGGACGCAGTTGCTCCAGATTGAAAAGGAGAACGAAAGTACGACACGATTTGAGAGGAAAGAGAACGCAAAATGACGAATGGAAACTCGAAGAGGGCAGACTTTTCTGTCGCGTCGTTTGCCACTGGAAGCAGCAGGAGGATTTATTTTGAGTTCAAGCGACGGTTCTTTATTTTCCAGTCGTCTCTTCGATTGAGAAACGAAACGTATGATAACACGATTGTTTTTCTTATGAATAAAATCTTCGCGAGGATCATTCTTTTTTTTTTTCTTAATTAATTAAATCGAGCACTTGTGTAACCCACACGATTCGAGCGACGTTTCTTGCAGATGCTTGTAATTATTTTGTAAGGCCCGATTTATTTATTTTAATTTTTGTATATAATAATTGTGATTCTAAAGTTGGTACAAATATTGAATAAAAGTATGTAGAGAAACGAGTACGATGTCGTGTCTTGATTTGACGCGTGAAAGGAGAGATGTTTTCTTTTTGATCGGAGAATCGGCAATCGGCTAAACGTTTGGGTTACAAAGGGCAATTGCAAGGGCGTGGGAGAATATATTTAACACAATGCAAAACCGTTATTACTGACAAAATGGGGAAAAATCTGCTGGGAAAAGGATCGTCAGAAATTTTTGATAATCCAAAGTTTTTTTCTACCAACGTCGATCGCTCGACGAATCGCTTTGAAAGAAGTTGCCTTTCCTCCGGAGCAACCTAGCGCGCCACGTGGTCCCAGTTTCTCGGAACTTTTGTAAGAACAGCCGGCGCGCCGGCGCGAAGCGAACAACTCCTTTTTATACCCGTATACACTTTAAGGAACATTAATCGAGCTAAATGACGTGGAAGAAAGAAATAGAACGAAAGAGAGAGAGAGAGAGAAAGAGAGAGAGAGAGAGAGAGAGAGAGAGAGAGTGCGAGAGAAAGCAGAGCAGGTAGCTTTAGCGGTAGATTGCGTGCTTGATCGTTTCCGTAGCGCTGATGGACGCCGATTTGATCGGACGGGATTTATCACCCGCGTTCGATCGACGGAACGCTACGACGTCGATCGACTGGAAAATCCCTTGCTTTTTTTGGTAAGAAAAAGGGTCGAGTGCAATTGTCGAGGAACTTGTAAGATCGGTTGATGCACGACAGTGAGTTTGAGGATGTTTGAGTAGGTTTGAGGATGTTTGAGGAGGTTTGAGGATAGTGTGTTCTTAATGACGACAAGACGAAGGAAAGAGAGAGAGAGAGAGAGAGAGAAAGAGAGAGAGAGAGAGAGAGAGAGAGATAACGCCGTATCGTCGTACCAAACTAACATTTTCGTTTCTTCTTTCTCCGATACAGAACTATATACCCTGTGTTGTACGTACGTTTTTTGTAAATATTGTAACGAACGGACAGAGAGGCAGAGTGGGAAACGACGATCTGGGAAGTGGAGGATGGTCGGAGGGGGTTGTTGCCCGGCGATCGATTTTAATAATAATAAACGCACTATTTATGACGATGAGGGGAGAGCGTGATTTTTCGTTTTTGTCGCGCAACGCGCGCGTCGGGGGGAAACGTAACGCGGGAGGGCGCGCGAAAAGAAAGAAAAAGGAAGGGGAAAATG
>KQ435774.1:498830-516980 GCA_001276565.1 Melipona quadrifasciata | reverse complement strand
GCGTTTCGTTTGATTTATCTGGTTAGCTGGTTTGACGAATAGAAACAAGAACCCTTTCGGCAACACCACCGTGTTTGCATCTTATCGATTTACGATTTTCTTTTTTAAGTCATAACTTTTCTTACTTTTTTTCTTTTTTTCTCTCTTTTTTAGAGGTTAGATTACAACCCGTTTAATGGTTGTTTCTCTCGCTATTTCTTGTCTTTTTCTTCTTTTCCTCCTGTCTTCTTCTTCTTTCTCTTTTTTTCTTTTTTCTAGACTATCGCGACGTTGGAAAAAAAAAAAGAAGAAAAATGAAGAGAAAAAGAAAAATAAACGCGACAATATCGATCAGTTTGGAAAGATCTATCTCGACGCCGATTGTTGTTTTTTCTCTCTTTTTTTTTTTTTCTTTTTTGGATATATCGACACCGGATGGGAAAAGGAATAGAACAAAAATTGAAGAAGAAAAAAAAAATGCAAGCAGCAGTTGAAATATTATAGGTATTATATTCATGTTTTTATGTAAATAAATTTTTGGTATATTTCAACCGATCGTCGATTTTCTCACCCTTTTCGCCGCCGTCGAGTTTCCATCCTTCCACACATCATTGCCATCCTTCGAAAACAAACTGTAAGGTACTTTGCCTAATTTTTTCCCTAGTAACACCGTTGTTCGATGTCTTTAATATTTTTAATTTAAATTCCAGGTAGAGGAACCAAGAAAAAAAAAAGAGAAACAACAAACGAATTCAAGAGTGCCAATAGATCAAGCGCGATATATTCTCGATATATATCTAATTTAAATTCCAGTTAAAGAAACCAAGCAAACGACAAAGGAATTCAAGGCTGCCGATAGACAGTCTCGCGTAGGGAGATACATTCGCGCGTAATATCTTTAGGAGGAGATCTCGAGTCTCCGAGGGAGATTCTCCAGCGAGCGCGAGTGATAAAACTGTGCTCGTTGCTGTTTATAAAGCGCGTCAATAAAAGAGCCTCGTTTTTTAATATTCCCGTGGTGCAGCAAGCCGAGCACGCATAAACTGTGTTCGGCTATTGAATTTTCTCTGCACGATGCCGATGCTCGTATATGCTCGTATAACGTAATATCGTATCCCCCGATGCACGATAAAAAAATTAAACGCCCATTTTTCGACGTTTCGACGCTCCGCCGAGCCATTTTTCAATCTCGTCCCGTAAAACCAGTTTACCTTACAACGAAGTATAAATTCTGTAAAAATAGGATTCCGTCGCCTGTGTCATAGTCGAACGCGTCTATCGAGTCTGTGCAAATTATCGAGAGACTGTCTGTTTTTTGTCCCTCCACGTTTCTTCTTTCTTCTTTTTTTTTTTTCATCGACGTTTTTCAAAAAAAACTGTGATGCTTGACGATGCTTCAAGAAATGAATAAAACAGTAATAACAGAGGTGATTAAATAACAGTGATAGAGATCGAAGTTAACAGGTGTTTTTAAAAGAAATTCTGCTCGAACCTGTATATTTCTTCTAAAAAAAACAAAAAAATCTAACCTAAACCTCGTGGAACGGATATATTTTGGAATCTGCACGATAAGAATTCCCATGTTTGACAAGTTGTTTCAAAACATCCAATTAAAAATTCATTTTTATATTCGAGCGCTGCTCAAATGTTTGAACATGTTTGCTACAAATATTGAGAACTTTTTTTTTTAACATTGATGAACAAATTCTACTCTGTCCGAAATTTTTACTTTGAAGAACGTTTATTTATTCATTTATCTGCTTTCATCGGTAGTCAAAACGATCAATTTAGATCAATGTAATATTTGTAATGCGAGAACGATTTCTGAAAAACGCGTTCGGCGATCCAAACCTACTAAGAAGTTTTCCCCGACGTCTGACAATAACGATAACAATAACAGCAAACAACGACGATAACACTTGACCTTCGAAGAGCCCAAACGGTGCCCCGTGACAATTGCAACCGATATCGACGAGTGAGTAGTTCCCCTTTCAAGGTTACTTTCGTAAGCGCGGCCCTTCACCTACGTTGTTTCATAACTCGAGAGAAGATTGACGTAAATATATGAAATTGCTCGGCTGGCTGGCCGCCGCCTGTGGCCGCTAGACACAATTTTATAGGTTCCTTTTACGACTTACGGGAGTCGTGCGTTCTACTTTGCGTTTACGTTATACACGACCCTCGAGCGTTCACGTCTCTCTCAGGACCTCCGCCCTTCTTCTGTTCCTTCTTCTTCTCCTGTTTCTTATCAGATGCCATCCGAAAATTTCTATCTCGCCTCCCTCTTCCGAATTTTTCGAGGGTGGACTCCCCTTTGGTTCTTTCTCACGCGCGACGTGTCTCGTTTCACGAGCGAAACTCATGCGCGTGAGAAATTTTTCTCCTCGGGGACCTTTCCAGTGCCGTCGAGCTTTCGTTTTCAGTTCTCCGTTCTCCCTCTCGTTCGCATCGATTTTGCTTCTGCGAGGATTTGTTAAGAACTCGATACGACGGTGTTTCAAATCTCTACGATTGGCACGTGTTGCAATTTCATCGAATATAGACGCAACGAAACGTGATGGTTTGTACAGAATTCGACATCTGGAGCAATTTTTGTTCAACATTTTTAGAACACGTATCGACCAAGGTAGTGAAAATGATCAATTTAGGTCAATGTGATATTCGTTGGAAATTTTCCACGTGTATTTTGTAGATCTTCTGGGCTTTGTCGGCCAACAAAAATTTATCGCGCATAGTTTTTTATCAATTTAATGTAACCTGTATTATTCACGAGGATATTGAGACATTAAAGCTTTTATAGCGAAACAATACATTGATTAGAAAAATGTTTACATTAATTAAAAGAATTATATAAATTATATTAATTAAAATAATTGTAATAAGAACACTGAGCTTGTGCTGCCAACATAATTTATCAATATTATTAGGTTTGATACAGGTAGTGGCAAATTTTTCTTCTTACTCTATTTTTTCGTGTGCTTCGCATGGGGAAAAAAATCTGCTCGCAAATAAAAGAGACATCGTAAACATTTGTGGTTAAGGTTACTCGAACAATAAAATTCTCATTCAATTTTGGCGATAGATCACATGCCGCGGGTTGGACACACCTGGTACAAACAAAATCTTCCGTACTCTATCGTGCTATTTCGCTTTATCGTCTCTCATTTTTCAAATCTGTCGCTCGATAGTTCCAACGTTCGAAAATCTCAAGAAATATCCTCTCGATCCTCCGATGATCTCGATCGATCGTCAATCACTACCCCGTTTCAAACATAATCACTGTCCATGGACGAAAACACTACTCGCATTGAACAAACCTTTCGGCTTTCGAATCCAGTCTAGACAGATTCCGTTCTAGAAATTCGGCGGCACCTCGAGCGATACGGAACGAAGTTTCCGTTCTCCAGTAACGGAGTTCTTCGCCTAGTTTTTCTAATTCGCTAACGATTTCGCGGCCGTGAGGCCGGGACGCGCGATTACGAGGCTTGAGGTAGCCAAGGAGGCAGCGAGTCGGAGGCGGCTCCTCGTAAAATTATCCGTAATAAAATCGTGATTTACGCCCGTGTTCCTGGAAAGCGGACCGTTCTCC
Source organism: Melipona quadrifasciata (assembly GCA_001276565.1). Classification (NCBI taxonomy): domain Eukaryota; kingdom Metazoa; phylum Arthropoda; class Insecta; order Hymenoptera; family Apidae; genus Melipona; species Melipona quadrifasciata. The sequence continues at coordinate 513,412 of KQ435774.1, read as the reverse complement.
AAACGGTTCCGCTATCCTCCGCTCCACGGTTGCTCGCTCGTGTCTGTTTTATCTGTGCCCGATGGTTGCGCGAGGTCGACGCAATTCCACGAGAATCGCTCCTCGCCGCTCCCTCTCGACAACGCTTTGACCTTTCCGTGCTTCGCGTTATTTTTCAACATCTCGAGACGAAGAAGATTCCCGGTCCCGCGGAAGATTCGAGCACTTTCCTTCGAGGCCATCTTCTCGTTTGTGCATCCACGAGACGGATGATTCTCCTCTTTTCGTTAAACCTAACCTAACCTAACCTAACCTGAGACTGAGACTTATCAGGCGATAATCGAACGATTTTAACGATTCGCCGAAGGACGGTTATGTGTATTTGTGCGTTGCGGGGATTTTTCTCTCCTTGGATCTAGATATTTGCGAAAATATCGAGCTTGAGGGTTCCTGACATGGCGGTTATTCGGAGACTTCGATTGATCTTAGATCTTCTTTCTTCATTTACATTTTTCCTGTTCTTAATGGACTTTTAACACAAATCAATAAATTTTAATAAATAATAATAAGTAATAAATTTCAATAACTTTGAACTTTCATATAAATCAATTTAGGGAATTATTTAAATATGGAATATTCAAAGTGAAATACTCGTTGTATCACATTTAATGTGTGAACATTATTTATTTGTACAAAATAAAACATGGAACATACAAAATGTAATACTTAACGTGCGAACCAAATTTCTACGCTTTATTGATGTTTCCATATTCCCGTCATTAGTCGCGCTCGTAAAACACAAATTAGCATAAAAATCCTATCGTAGTCTATCGATAATCATTCAGATTTGGAATCCTACTGGAAGAAATGTCCTAACGTGTGCCATAATGTACACACGCGAGGCGATATGTTACCAACACACGCGAGAAAGCGTACCTTCCCTCTGACATTTCACGGCCAAAATTAATCACCAACAAAGTTCTTAATTCCTAATAATCCTCCGACTCGGACCCAACCACCGTGGATAATTTCCAAAAATTCATCTCCGAAACCGTGGGTTCAAGAAACCGTGGAAAACTTCAGTTCGGCTCGATGAGTGGAACAGAGAGAGGCTCCGGATCTCTTCATCGTCTCCCAAACGATTTTTTATTGACTTCACCGGCGAGTTTCTATATATCCGATGGCCAGTCAATTAAGTTTGATCGCCGAAAGTTCCGTCGACGGGGAATCGGCATGAGTCGAGCGCGAAGGGAAGCTCCTTGGGATATTCCTGGCGGGCCAATGGCGGCGTTACGGGGATCGGTCTTTACGACCGCTCGATACCAGACGTTTCATCGAAATTAAGATTCAGAGGCGGGAACTTCGTACCGACGGGGGGATGATCGCGACCGGCGTCAGATCGTTTTATGCGTTTCGTACGCGCCGCGTTTTATGCGCCGCTCGTGAATAATCGCGGGTGCCACGTACTCGCGTAGATAGAAAATCGTGGGACACTTTAATTTTTCTTCCTTTTTTTTCCTTGGATGTTTGGAAGAATCTACTTTCGAGATGGCAGGAATTTTGAAGTTTCTGGGATGCTTCGGGACACCTTCTTTTGTCATTTCATGGATCTTTTTTCACTTCCTTTTTCTTTCTATTTTTGTATTTTTTTCTTTTCTTCCATTGGATCCTCTTGTCAGTTCTTTTTGTTTCGAATGCTTGGAGTTCTTGAAAGTTTAGAATTTTAGAATTTCTCCTTTCGCCGCTTTATAGATCTCTATTTTTCCTTTGTTGCTATTATTTTTTGTACTGGCTTGTTTGGAGAATCGTGGGACTTTTTAATTTTTTTTTTAGGATGTTTGGAATCTTTTTGAAATCATAGAAATTTCGGAATGTTGTAGAATTCCCCCTTTTGCCATTTTGTAGATTTTCTTTGTTTTCTTTTTATTATTTCTTCTTTTGTTAGATTGTTTGGAAAGCTTGTAGAATCAATTTAGAATCTCAAATTCAAACATCTTTTTCAAATTTGAAAGAAACTACAAAATTACGAAATCATGTCGTTACAATACACAAATTCATCTTAAATTGAAGCTTACGATTAAAGTGATTTACAATTAATCTTCAAATTTGACTCATAGTTTTTCGAATTCGTGCGACCACGATGAACAAGAAGGAGGAAAGTCGTGCAGAAGTTTCGTTTTCACGGTCGTGAGATACAAGTCACCGACTCGCCGACAGTTCACTGTACGCACGCTGACCGACATTCCCGCAATACTTGAGAATGTCGGCGTTGAAAGATTAAAAATTCACTCGCGTGAATCATCCGCGAACAAGATCTTCCAGGTGAACATTGGCAAACGATGAGTCAGGGTTAGGTGGATGATTCAAGAGGAAGTTGAAGGGATAAGGAATTCTTTTAAAGATAAAAATCTCTGTGAGAGAGATAAGAATATCAATTGCATAATATTGGGTGTGTAAATGAATCTATTTAAAATGTGTCTATAGTCATCGTAGTTTGGGTTTAGGTATACGTGTGTATAGAAAAGAATTGAAGAACGTGGAAAAGAAAATAATTATGATTGCAAAAAATAAAAATGGCAAAACTCTATTTCTGAATTCCAAGAAAGCTGCAATTATTCATGAATCGATGATTAATGATAAAAAAAAAAAAAATCTATACATACACATTTTCTTCTTTTTTTCTCTGTATGCATATGAAAAATATGTATTTCATAAGTTAGTATGAAAGTGACTTCAAATTCGAAAAGTAAAACTTCTGTATTCTCAGCCTCAGGTTTCTTTTTTTTATTATCTTTGAAAGAAAATCAGACCTGTTCAGGTGCAACGCTAATGCAACGAAAATTAGCGATTGGTCGATTTGGGTCGCTGGCGTTGTCTGGTACTGAGCGATCGCGCCTGTATTTTGTTTTCTATCGATTCAAATATTTGCGTATCAATAAAATTTTATGGCAAAAAAGTTGTCTTCATTTTAGCGAAACGAATCGTACTGGGGTACAAGTCGTGCAGTTTTTATCATCTTTATATTTTTTTATTATTTTTCTATTTACATACTACGTACTAAGATGATGTTAATAACTTCTTGTCTCTTAAGAATACATCTTGGAATTAATCGAGAGATCACTCTAACTGTAAGAGCACCATGTTGAGAAGTCTTTTTCTGAAAACACTTTCACTCGTAATTTTCTGTGTGAATTACGTTCTATCAGGAACGGGCAGGTATTCGCGCGTTTTTAAGCGGCGGTGTTTGACAATCAGTTTGCATTCCAGCTGAATCACGAACCACTCGACGGGACGCTACTCATTTGCGGTGCCTTTTTTTTCGGCTCTTGTGGTCGCGTAAATTCGGATTTAGCGAAGCAATGAAAGAAACGAATCCATCGCTTCGTACGAAAAGCGAGTCCCCCCTGCTGTAATTAGATTTTATGGACCAATGAGACTCGCCGCGTTGATTGCTCGCCGAACAATCGAATTTTATGTTTAAATAATTGGAGTTGAAATCTTAATTCTCAAACTAAAGCCAAACTAAATTTTTTTTTTCTTTTTTTACTAGAATACTGTTTGAATTTTTATTTCTCCTTTTCCATTTACCCATCCTTAAAACCGGCTTTTTGCATACATCCAGAAAATCGTATTCTCCTGCGAGCTAAACAATCTTTGTTTCCAAAAAATTTCATTTTCTTATTGTATAAAGTCCAATTTAGCCTTGTGCGAATTTTTCTTTTGCCACCCTACTCTTCTCTATAATATAATTTTCACTGGACGATATTTAACATCTGCAATTCCGACAAGGGTTGAAATCTGGTTCGGCAATTTGTCTAAAATCAGCTAAATTTGTCTAAAATCAGCTAAATTCAATCGTGGGTTGATAGTTTTAAATCAACTAATCTTTTCATTTTATACTAATATTCGTTGAACGTTTGCAGGCATCATCGAACAGAAAATTATACGAGCGCGCTGGCAACCTACGTGAATTCCTGCCGTGACTCGACTCGGGTGGACGATACTTATTCCGGTGAGTTCGTTTCACCAGTTGAAACGAAACCTTTTCCGCGTGCGATAACGTACTTACGTAATAACGCAAGTATTTAACTTCCCCCCGTGTGCAAGAATTACGCGTAATGATCGCGAAATGTTATTTGCGAAAGTGTAGTCGCGCCTTTAACGTAGCAACAGTTTCACTGATAGGATGGTGAGCAGGGGTTGTTTCAACCAGCGGAAGACGACTTAGAAAGCAGCGCGATTAGAAATTTTATTCAGCCAAATTAACCATTGCTACGCTGTTTTAGTCCAGACTGTCACTCTATTCTTGTACATTTCAAAATCTATATTTCGTTCAAATTCAAATCTATCGGATTCATATAGAGGAAATCTAAGTTGCCATTTTATTGGTAGCTTCAAAAAAACAATGCAGATATTTAGTATTTTAGTTTTACAAATTTTATGAAAATTACCTTCGTTTTAGCCGTTAATATTCCATTTTGCGATATTTGCCGCGTAACTCATTTTTTACTGTTTAAATTTAATATTGAATTAATTTAACTATTACTACTTCTTTTCAACATCCGGGCTGCATATTCCAAAATCTAAATTTCATATACAAATTGGATCCACAATTGAATTTAGAGAGACTTTAACAAAAGAACTCGGATATTTTACGAAAATTATCTTCAAACGGGCGAAAGAACCTGCATCCCTCGGCCGCGCAACGTCAACAACATTTTCATTCGTGGTATCTGCGTGCGTAATTCATTTCTCGGGCTTGCGATTAACACGGAGTAATCGGCACGAGCGATCCACTCACTGAAAATTACGGTGCACCTGTGCCGATAAAATACGGCCTGTTTTTACGACCGATCCATACTCCGCGCGTCATCGTTCCTTTCAATTAAAAGTCACACCGATGAGGACAAGGATCGCCTGTGTAATCGAGCGTGATTTCACTTGGCCAGATCTTCGAAAGGTAATTGAAAGGTAATCGAACGTTGCCCGACACCGGTTCCCACGGTGTTTCGGCGTTTTTACTTTGTTGCCCGACAACACGAAATTATGCTAATTTAATTTATGCCAGCGGCTCGCGCGTCTGATGTATGTACACGCCCGTTTCCTCCAGTATTTGACCAATAATTTCCCGTCCGTCTTGATATCCCGTGGTCCCCGCTCCTCTCGCCGATCGACGCGTTTCCATCGCTGCCGCTTTCAGCGCTTTCTCTCTCCCGGGAGAGATCCTCGATCGCCTGCCACTGGAAACATCGTATTAATTGGGCGATCGAGCATCTCTAATTTATGAGAGTTTCGTAGCACGTGCGGCCACCCAGCCCGGAGAATATTCTTTTTTCAAGTGGGACACCCAGCTGGGAACACGATCCTTGTTCCCGCGGCTTGACGAAACGATAAAATCGTCGCGGTATTCAACCGTGCGTTGCCAACTCCGGTTACCAATTGCCTGCGCTTCATGTTAATGCGGCGTCCTCTGCTCCGTTTCTCGAAATGAAGCTATTAAATCCCCAGACAGAAAGGGAACTTCTCCGAAAGAAACACAATTCTGGGAGGTTTGAAGATAAATTGACAAATGCTCATAATTTCTCGGGGCACTTCGCAGATTTTCTCTCGTGCAAAGCATCGTTCAATTTTCTTTCGTGTACTTTGCGTGAAACTGGAATTTCGCGAGGTTCGCGAAAGGATTAATCGGGGAAAGGAAGAAGAGGCAAGAGGTGTTCACGGAAGTAGCCGTGGCGCGGCTCTGACTTCGGGGCGAAACGCCTCTTAAAGAGGATGTATGGGATTAAGATAATAGTCCCGAGAGGGAAGGAACTCGGAAGGTGAAGGAGGCGAAGGCAAAAACGAGCGATATGATGTGGGTCAAAGTCTTTGGGACTGGGTCGCCGCCGTTCGGCTCCTTCCTCGAGAACAGACCGTCCCTCGCGAGATTCTTCGGGGTCGTCGCCGAGTGAGACGAGAGGTGGAGAGGTCGGGGTTGATTTCAATTCCCGTAACGTCGACCAGTCGATACATTCACGCGCGGAGAAGAACCTCTGTGCATTCTCCGCGAGTATTTCAAAAAGTGAAATAAATATTTGTGGCATTATTTAAAAAATTATTCGACATCGCATTCTGTGTTGTTGGAAATGTCTTTTATATATATCCGAGTTTTTCTTTGCTAATAATAGTAATTGTTAAAAACATCTTGTACAAGTGGCGGAACAATTGCGAAGAAGTAGTATAAATTTATGAAGTTATTTTAAAAGTATTTTATTTTTGGGCAATGTATATACGACACGTATATTTTCCATATGTTCAAGTTTCCCGTTGGTGAAATTTTGATATACAATAACAGTAATACTAATAAAAAAATTAGTTAATCTCCTGTATAAAGTATTGGAACACTAACTTTATTTTAAAAATTGTTAGTTTGTGAAAGAACTTACATGTTTGACATCGTTTCTGTTATTAAAAAGTTCTGTTTTTGTCAAGCTTTTTCTTTTTTTGACAAAATTATAGTATCCAATTTTAACACGCAGTCATAGCAATAATAATAATAAAAATTAATAAAAATTGAAATTTTGAATATCGTATACAGGTATATAAACTATTGTGAATAAATTTCTAAATTTTGCGTGAAACTTGCAAAAGAGGTTCTCGGTTTGTTCAATACCTAGCACGTAGTACAAATGTTACAACGAATGGCATAGATGAAGTACAATTAATGACGAACAGTGCAGATGCAGAGACATTATTAATATACACACTTGGCCTGACTCCTCATAAAGGGAACCATTTATTTTGTTGAAAAACAAAAAAGTCGAAGAGGTTGAGGATCCTATAATTGCAATAACCAGATAAAGAAGAAAATACGAGCGTGAATAAAAGTGATCTCTTACCTCGAGATACTTATCTCAACAAACGTTATGAATCCACGCCCCAATAAAGACTCTCGCCCTAATCGTTTAATTCCAGCATGAATTGTTCCAGCGGACGCGGAGCCAGCCTAAATCGTTCCACAATCATAAAAATCACTTCAAGCTGGACCGGCTGGCCTCCAGAAAGAAAATGAAATCCCATGGCTCTGTGACAGATTCATTACGGGCTGATATCGCGGGCCGGAGAGAAGAACGAGAGAGAGAGAGAGAGAGAGAAAGCGGTATTCAGGGATGACCGATGACTCGCGGGGTAAGTTCTCGTCTTTTCTTCATTTTTCACTCTCACGTGCCACCAACAATCTCCCCCATACATCGACCCACCCTTAATAATAAGATAACGCCTCTCAAGGACGATAAAGTTGCTCGCCCCTTCGGTGAGTGTTATTTTATCATAACGCTCGGATCTTAATCTTTTCGCGTATCTTCCGACCAGGAAGGGACACTAACATTCCTCAGACGTGTTAAAAGGGGGAGGTTGAAATTTTCTTATGGAGCTTTCGCGATCGACGACTTTTAATTGCCAGATTTCAATCGAGCAATATTGCTTTTCAAGCTCAGACACGGATAGTCACTTTCATCCCTTCCAGCGTCTCCGCCAATGGCGTCGTTCAACGAAACGAAGACCAGCCTGATCGCGATCGCGATCGCGCAAATCGTTATTGCAGCGATCAGGAGGGGGCGAGCAACGAGTGCAACAAAAATGGTAACAGCGGTCGTAAAAGCGGCCGGGGGCGGAAGGTCGCCTCATTAGCCTCCATCCCTCCCCCCCCTCCTTCCCTCCTTTCGCAAGATCGGAACAGATAGGGAACAACGCGAATTTACATACTGACGAAAGTTGCCCGGCCGGTTTCCAATTATCAGCGTGGAAAATGGAAATGGCCACGCGTTGCCCCGTAGCCACGAAATTTCACTTTCCACCCTCCCTCGCGCGTCCACCGACCGCCGTCGCTACCAGGCCGCGTCGCGCGCTCTATCCTATCTTCCAGCGCTATAAATTAATACTAATCTCGGTGCCCGTTGTGCAGGCCTCCTCCCATGGCCATGGGGTAGGCAGGACGCGTAGGGGCTGGGTTTTCGGTCGGACGGGGGCGTTTGGATTTATTGGGATTCGAGTAACTCCGTACGACGTTATCGTGCCCGCCGCGCGCCGTTTTGCCACTGACCTCTTCAAGTTTCACACACACACACACACACACACACACACACTCTCTCTCTTCAGCTGCGGAGATACCGCTGCTTCGAGTTCTCGCTGCACACACCAACTGGAACTGTTTTCCATTGCGAAAATCGTGGCGGCGTAGCTCGTGTGTCCACTCGAATGAAATCCATGTCGTGTCGGGGGATAGAAAAAGGGTGTGTTGGTCGCTTTGTATTTTTGAGCTGTTCCGATTAGAGGGCCTGTTGATGGAGAGAGGTTGCCAGGATTAGAGGGTTATTGATTTAGGATGGAGCTGCCAACGTGATGACGGAAATTGCATCGTTGATCCATCCATTCTCTCGCTTCTGTTTTCTCTTTAGGGTGTAACAGATTCTTTCCTTCATCCGTGTGATCGTGATTTGAGATTTATGACGAAATCTCACTACCAGAGATACGAATATAATTATGCATATAATTAATTATACGTATAATTCGACCAATAGTGGTATCTCACTACGAAATATATACACATAATTGTACATAATTGTTTTATTAAAATATTATAATAAATAATACGTGATATAATATATTTGTACGTTTCTCTATATTAGTATCAAATACAGAAACGTATCAACAAGCCACAAAACGTGCATTCAGTATGTACAAAGGATGAACGCGATCCTTTTTACTAAACATCTCGATACACCGATACAACGAGCAATTCATTGTTCAAATATTTTGAAGATCTCTGCAAAGAGCAATGAGTGTAAACGTCGCGTGAAATCGTTCGGACTTTGAAGTTTCGCGTGGAAAGGTTGGACGCGGGCAGTTGGGCGGAAATGTCGCGAGATATGGAGCAACGTCGAGAGGAGAAACGACAAAGTGGGCGAAAGCGCGGGGCGCGCAGACGGCAACACTTTCGCGTCCGTCCGTTTATATTCACGTTTTACGAGCACCACTTCAGACCACTTGCGAGCACTTGACACCTAGTCTGGCTTCTGAAACTGATCCGCCGCTAATAAACCTTGGCCTTGATACACTGGGAAACACGCCTCGTTTACGAGTGGCTGCTTCCGGATTCAACGGCGGGCCACCGCGAGCAATCGGCCCGGCTGTTTTTTTTCCGCGATTTTTCTTTGTTTTTCTTCCTTTTTTCTTCTTCTTCTTCTTTCTTCTTCTTCGGGAAGGGCGTGGCCGCCTTCGATCCTCCTCACCCCTTTCCGCCCAAGGAAACTCGCCATTTATTCATTAAAGGCACGAACGAACGGCCGTGAGAATCGACGAAGAGCCTCGATTTTCAATTCTCCGCTCGTGATGACCCGTTTTCCCTCCCCCCTCCTCTTTTCTCTTCTGCCCGTTTCTTAAATTAAATTCCTTCGCCAACTCGTGAGACGACGAATCTTATTGTAAATTTCAATGGAACTGGCTTTCGAGCGTTGCCGCGCGACAAAAGCGATACATCGAGATCTGCGTGAATTCATTCAGACACATCGCGGTGACGTTCGATAACGATTTATTCTTAATCTTCCATTCGCGTTGAAGATCTCTTCTCAGTCTTACACGCGTAAGCTGCGGGTTCAAGCGCACATTTCACACGGTAAAAAGTTACTCCGCACAAAGTGCTATAAACGTAACAATACATTATGATGTAGTACATGGATATGCTTGTGTACAGTTGTTCATGGAAATCTACTGCACCATATTTCAAATCCCATTTTTCATTCTTTTTACACGTATACCTTTCATTCCTTCTCTTCTATTGTTTCAGCAGTTTCGCCGCAACTTCAACGTATGTGTGTGTAACATATACACGACATGTTTCTCCTCCTCGCAACTCGAAGAGCTACTTTCGACCCTTATCTTTTCTGTCGTGCCTTGATTCATCGTACAATGTCGATTAATTACATTCATTGTACGCAATATCAATAACTGTCGCTGTTTTTTCGCTCTGGCCTTTGATATACAAAATGCTTTCGCTTTCCAAAAGTACACGCTACTTACATCCCCTTGGGATTACAAAAAACCTTCCAAGACATGTTCGTTAACCCCGTTTCCCCTGCAAAGTACGCCGAAAATTTTGCCATTTTTCTTTCGCTCTGGCTTTTGACGTGCAAAATGCTTTCGCTTCCCAAGACTTGCTCGTCCCCCCTGGAAAGTCTACGCGGAACCTACGCCGAGAGGTTGCACGCGCGCGATCTTGGGGGACCGGGCAGTGTCCGAAAGCTGAGCACCACTGTAGCGTGTCTAATGTAAGAGGAAGAGATCGGAGGTGGAGAAGAACGGAGGTGAGAGTGAACGTGCGTAGCTGAAGGGGCAGCTCGGCAAGCCGGACTTGGAGGTCCTTCTTCGAGCCTGCGCCCCCCTCGGGCCCCCTTCCCTCCGCCGCCTCACCGCCGGTGCCCACCTTGGTCGCCAGCCTCCTCCTCCGCCTCTGTCCTTCGCCCCCCCCCCTCTCCTCGCCGGCCCGCACAGACTTCACCCCGCGCTTCCATCCCTTTTTCTCTCTCGGCGACGACTCCCTCCTCCCCCAAGCAGGAACGCCAAGCAGGGCTGGCTTCACGACGAGCTCGTAGATGGTGGAGGCGAAGGAGGCGGCTGGAGGTGGCCGAGGAGGGTGGAAAGGCTCGAGGAGGGTGGGTTAGGTCTGAGCCTAGATCAATACTCGCATCTCTGCCGGCTGGACCAGGCCGGACATTGCGTTCCGAAGCTCACCTTCTAGCCGATATCAACCCTCCTACGGGTATCCCTTTCCCTCCTGCGTTGCCACCCTCCTCGCTCTCTCCTCGTGCTCCACCTCTTTCCTCCTCCTTTCAACCCCTCTTCCACGACCTCTTGGCCGGCCAACTCTGCCGGCTCTAGGCATCGCCACCCTTCTCCTCCCTCACCTCCCTCTCCCGCCGCCTTCGCCTCTTCCATCCTCCTCCTTCCCCATCATTCACCCCCTCGTTCCATTTGCATCCGCTTGTCTGGAGGCGAAGGTTTTTTCGTGGAAGGATTTTTTTTTTCTCGTTTTCCTTTTTCGTCGTCGTCGTCGGCGTCGTCGTCGTCGGTCGACGTGCCGGACGTGTCTCCGCGCGTTGCTGTTTATTTTCCGGGGAGGCGGTGGGTGGTGAGGCCCTGTCCGTCGATGGATGACGAGCTACCGCTCTCTTCCCCCGTTTATTTTGCTCCTCCGTGAATGTTTATTGCCGCGTTGGCGGGCGTACGATCGGGTTTGGCGCGGTTTGTTGGCCGTTCCGAGGGGCGGAATTTGAATCGGAGGGTGTTTCGTTGGCGGAGACGGCCGCCAACGAAAGTGAAAGAGACGCTGACGCACGGATCGTTGTTGCGCGAATTCAAACCAAGTCTATTAACGTGACGGGGGTTTGAAAACGAGTCGACCGACAGGAAGTTTAAACACTTTAAACGCATAAGTTACACTGCGCAAATAAGTTGCAATAAAAATTGAATAAGGCGCTTCAGAAGCACGAAACTCAACTCTTAACTCTCGAGTCCTTTCGCCCGGAGGACGACGGCTTCTTAAATAAAGCGACGGAGCGTCCTAAATTATCCGCAGCCAATTGAATGCACGAGTACTCGCTAGTCTCACTAGTCATTCCGTCTGTTCCACGACCCGTCTTTTTAACGCGTCGACCTATTATTCACAAAGGAATTCCCTTTAACCTGATCCGCAAGCAGAGGATGCGAGGAGTTCATCGTTTATTCGACGCGACGTGGAAAGGCGCGAAGAAGGAAGAAAAAAAAAAGAAGCGGTCGGATTCCGGTCGGTTGGCCGCAACAAACCCACGAGAGTAACGATTATGACTTCCCGTGCAGCAAACACCGTGTAAACGGCACCGGGAACAATTCAATCCTGCCCCGACCGCCGTCACCGCCCGCCCTCTTGTGCTCAGCCACCCCTTTGGCCGATGCGGCGGCACGCGTTTCTAAATGCCTGCGTGCACGCACAGCGATAAAAGTACCACGGGATCCATTACCTTAATTGGTAAGGTGACTGAGGGATGCTCTCTCTCTCTCTCTCTCTCTCTCTCTCTCTCGCGTTCCGCAGCAGGCGAGGATTTCAACGTTGAAACGTTCAATTAACGGAGATTCGCGAAAACAGCGAAATATGGGTTTTGATCGATGCTCGGCGAAGTGGCCGAGTTTCCCCGGCGGGGAAAAATATTTTGATTCGATTAAAATTCGAGGACGACGTGCGTGCGTGAGTGCGCGGAATTTGCAAATTCGTCCTTTGTTCCGAAGAACAATGAGAGAGCGGCGACGGAGGGGGTTGCGACTCGAGCAGGGTAAACACAGAGGCGCTCTGTTAATTTCTATTTTCTCAGGGTACAAATGTTGGAAAAGAATCAACGGACCCCGCTCCCGTGTAATTCGATCGCGCGCCAAGAGCTGCGTCAAAGGGGCACTGAGCGGATTTTTATTACCGATTAAAACTCAATTAACAACAGTTACTCGAAAGAGCGGCGTTTCCGCTCGGTTCTCTCTTCTTCCCCGCCCCCCCCTTTCTCCTTTTCGCGCGTCGAAGGAGGATCCCTCAAAGGGCGAGCTTTCTAAAATAAATTTAAATCCAAACTTTCTTTCGCTCCGGCCATTAGGAAACCAAATTGAGATTTTTCCACGGCGCGGCACCGGTAGAAAGGAAACTTCCTTCCGGGGGAACGGAGTTTCCACGCTTGCCACGCTCGTCGCGTGTAAAAAGAATCTTAATCCAGCGCTCGGTCTCGAACAACAAGGTGAACTTTCTCGAAACGCTTCGGAACTTTGGCGGAAGAATGCCTGGCGGAAGGGAGAACCACTGCGGCACTGGTCAATTTCCCCTTGGTTTCGTCTCGCGTGGCAAGGATGGACTTGTCATTCTCTCTCTCTCTCTCTTTCTCTCTCTCTCTCTCTCTCTCTCTCCGCAGTATATACGAGTGGCCGTAAACGAGCAAGCCGAGAAAGAGAAACGTGCTCGCGCGCCCTGTATTTACAAATACACGTACTCGTAGGAAGCACACGCACTCGCGCGGGGGTGGCCATCGGCACGTACGCGACCGCCGAGAAAATTTCAACCGGTCGGTTCATTTGCATGCTCGTCTTTTTGCGATCCCTCTCCCTCCTTTCGGATTCAACCAGCGACGCGTTACTATGATAACCGAGGAGGAAATTCTCCTCGCCCACCCCCTCGCCCGCTGTTCCGAAGCTCGTGGCCATTCAACGGGGTTGAAACGTCAGCGAGGAACAGCTCGTTCAGCGTCCTCTTACGAATTCGTCGTTTCGAATCGGTGAAGGAATCGCTCGACTTCTCCTCTCCCGGATCATCCGGTTTCTCCTTTCCTCCTCTCCAACCCCTACTCCTGTTTCGCGAATATTTATAGGACTGCGGTGAACAAACAGCGTTGAGATTCAGAGCACACGGGACACCGTGTGCTGGCTTAATTAATCGAGACTTGAATTGGACGGAAAGAATTGCGACTGATTGCGAGTTTTTCCTTCGCGCGCCTGTGATCGATCTGTGAAGGTTTATTTTATCGAGTATATTGCTCCTTTAAATAAATGTATTACCAGAGATTTAATACGAAACTATGACGTTGACTATTTATTTGGAGGGTTAGGTTTAGGTTAGGTTTAGGTTAGGTTTAGGTTAGGTTTAGGTTAGGTTTAGGTTACTCCTTTAAATAAATGTATTACCAGATTTAATAAGAAACTATGACGTTGACTATTTATTTGGAGGGTTAGGTTTAGGTTAGGTTTAGGTTACTCCTTTAAATAAATGTATTACCAGATTTAATAAGAAATTATGACAGTAACTATTTATTTTTTTAATTTGTGTATAACAAGATCTTTGTTCGATCGTTTGCTTTGGTTGATTCTTAACATTCTTGAGAATACAATATACTTTCCGCCATTTTGCTGTCTTCTTTCTTCGTTCGTAATCGTAACGTCGACGGTGTTAAACTCGTTTTTAAAAAAAAGAGGCGCCTCCGATCGATCAAGATGGAAATTTCTTCGATAAATTTCGATAAATTCGGAAATCTGCACTGTGTTACACACTCAACTTTCAACACTCATTTTTTTGAAAACTTTTTCCCGCAATCACCATCTGCGCGAAACACGCACGAAACCAAATCACGCAATTACTAATTAAAACTTTTTTCGCGTTAAATGCAAGTTATAGGGACACGCTGGCCCAGTTGAACTGCAGTAACAAATTACTCGAGGGAAAAGAGAAAAGTAAATCCACGCTTCGAATCTTGCGAATAAAAATGAATCCTGCCTAAATAAAATCGGTAAACGCGTTGGCCTTTGCAGATATTTATTTCTTACGGCACTCGAGCAAGTCTGGAAACGTGTAAAATAATTTCAATTTGTTATTACGCGACGAATAGCGAAACAACAGAATCGCGAGACTTTTCAGCTTCGCAAAATATTCCGAACGACTTCGAACGATCGCTCGCTCGCGAATTCCAGCGGCGAACTGGCGAACAACTTGGTCGGGAAAATTTCCTCTCGCCGGGTGAAATCATAACGATCCTCGAGGCCCGCGACGAGGCTGAAAAGATCGAACT
>KQ435774.1:482072-492095 GCA_001276565.1 Melipona quadrifasciata | reverse complement strand
AAGGAACGTTATGACGAATTAGGGACACCCTTGGCTCTTTCTTCCTCCGAGGAGAGACCTGCCCCGGAAGAGGACCTACCCCAAGGGTAAATGTGTTTCCGGAACGGCTAACGTACCAGGGTACTGAAGATTCTCGCAACGTTTGCACCGTTCTGATTCATTGGCTAGCACGGATTTAACGAGGTTGGTGCATTTCTGGTAGCTATTGATCGTATTTTGAGGTTAGGAAGAAAGATACGGGGATATACATTCGAGTGACGGTAGACGCGTGCAAACAGAAATTAATTAACAAGTTTCTCATGTTGCTATAAAATTGACAGAAAACTAGATTTTCTGCATAGAAAAATAACGACAGGAAAATTAATATTTTTGAGGTTATAGAGAAACACATGTTCGAGTGATGATACATCACTGCGAGTGTACAAAGGAAAGTAAATAAAAAAATTTTTCATGTTACCATACAACTGAAAGAAAAATAAATTTTCTATAAGAAACATAAGAAATTTTTTTATTTACCTTTCTTTGTACACACGCATTTTCTTATAGAAAATCAAGGATGGAAAAATTGACTTTACGTCTAATGGCCTTTACTTTCAAATCGAACATTCGTTAATCGAGCAAATCCATCAAATCCAATTACTTTTAACGTCTCGAAAGACGGTCTGTTCAACAAATAATCGTAGACTTGAATAAACAAGTTGTTCTTCAAAGAGAAGTACGAAGTAACGCTCGAGGCTTCGTCCGACTTCTACAGTCTGAATCTACTGAACGACTCGTCCTCGTGAATAACGTTTGATTAAGTTAATCATCGACAGGTCGTTTATTACATTTTATGACAAATACATTCTTTATGCATGCATAAATGTGTCGTTTAATTAATATGTATATGTTTTTGTTCGTAGAAATTAATACTAATTTTAAAGTATGCGGTGAATGTGGTCAAGGCAATTTTACAAATTATCATTCCAGTTTTTTTAAACGTACGTATCGACGCGTACTTTGCGTATGCATGCGTTTTATGATTGACCGAGCAAACACGACGCGGCCGATGAATAATTTATAAGTTATTTAATTGCGAATATAAATAGGAGCAAGCCTTGGAGTTATAAAGTTGTCTGACCTTTAGCTGCTGTTTCTACTACGTTCGCAAACATGTGTCGCCAGTCTCGGAATAATCAACCGATCGAATTACAAATAACACGTAGATGAATCTCACGCCAGTGTTGTTATTTACGGCAGCGCAAAACGAATCAAACGAACGTGTAACGATCTCTGCGAAAGAGCAGACGACGTCAAATTCATTTAAAAGCGTACGAATCGCCGCTTTTCATTCGCACAAAATAAGTAATAAAGGAGAGCCGGTTATCTGATTTGTTTGTTTGTTCGTAGGTGGTTTGGACTCTCATCGGGTGAAATTTTCTTCCTAACCGCGGATAAGACGGCGAGCAAACTTAGGATCGGGAAACATGCCCCTTCTGCGGGCACCACCCTCGCGAAAAAAGGGTCGCGGGATTATCCGGGTCGTATCTCCATAAAGGCAACTCCGCAGCCGTCGACTTTTCGCCACGGTTTGTAGCTCTTAAAGGGGATCCGGTAAACGCGGCCGTCGTCTTAAAAACGATCGGCCAAAGGAAGACGACAATCGCGGGTGAAATTCGCCCGTCACAACGCTGCACCCTCTGTCGCGAGCGATAAAATTCCCTGTTCCAGCCTTCCGTCAGCCAAGAACGAATATCTTCTTGCGAAAATTAGCAATTTATCGAACAGCGTTTTCTTTTTCCTTATTTATCGACAAACATTTTTGCCCTCCTCCTGAACTTTGAAAAATCTCCGAAAGCTTCCCGAGTGTCAAACTAGCTCGTAATTGAATAAATTTTCAGCAAGAGTGATTGTACTACATACACTTTTCTACTGCTAAACTTTTATTCCCGTTTGTTCCTCATTGCTCGATTCTGATCCACGATTTTGCTCAGTATTCAACATTGAAAACGATCGAGCAAAACCTGTATTAATTTCGGCAACTCACGCTTGGCAATGCGTGCATTTGAAATCGAAAATATTCGATAAGCAAACGATCCGAGTCAGAAAATTCGAGGAGAGTCGGTGTGCTCGATCGTTTACCATTCGCACACACCACTCACAGCCCCTCCATCAAACGCAACCAAGCCTCTTGCTCGAAATCAAGCGTCGGTCCAGGGCGTACACCGGCGGCTGGTTCCGATCAGTTTAATCCAGGAAGATCCACCGTGATGACCTAATAATATCCGAACCGGGATCGCGTGCACGCGATTTTACCGGGCCGCCGGTTAATCGATAAAGCGGCACAAACGAGTCCGTACGAACGCGGAAATTACGCCGCCCTATGTAATATCGTCGCCCGGTCGATCGGTCAAATTAATTAACCGGTACTTTTGAAAAAGTGAGCGCGCCGTGCCAGGCCGGGGCATTACACACGGGTCGGCTGGTTGCGCGAAAACGAACATTAACAAACACACCCAGGCGTCCTCCTCCGTCTCGTATCAGTCCCGCGTGGGTGTAATTTGCGCGAACGAGGACGCAGAGGGAAGAGAAAGAAACGAGAAAAGAAAGAGGGTAAAGGGGTGGAAGTACGAGGAGAGAGGTAGAGCGGTAGTGGTTTATACGGAGGGTACTTTTGATTCTAACTCTGGCGACTGGTTCCGGAATTTCCGTGCTCAAAGGACGAAAAAACGAGCGGCCCGTGGGCGAGGACGAGCTAAAAGCGGTCCGTTTCTCGAGCCAGCCGCCTCCCGATAGAAAAGTGCCGTGGCCGCGGCGGCGCAGCCAGAGCCCGTCGTCTCTGATGTCTGCGTTAACTCTATTTGAGATTTTAAAATTCAATGAGCCAATCCGATCGAGTATATTGCCGGCTCGTGCTCCCGCTCTCCTCTGCTCTTTTCTCTTTTTGCGGATGGTTCGCGGAGCGAACCCACTACCGCGAGAGAAAAAGGGGGACTGGGGGCGAGGAGGAGGGCCTTTGTGATACGTTTTAACGGGGGCTCCCTTCGGCCTTTTCGAATTCTCGATAGATCAAAAGCGTCGACCAACCTCGTCGACCAGCTTCGTCAACACCCTCTCTCCCTCTTTCTCTCTGTACGCTACTCGTCTCTCTCTCTCTCTCTCTCTCTTCCTCTCGTCCACTTTGCTCGTTCTCGTTCCTCCTCTTCTACACGGCTATTCTCTCCTCTTGGACGTCGTCGACGTCGTGGCTCGACTGGCTCGGGACGGGCGTTTTCTGTCGCGCGCGCGAAAACTTTTGCGAGAGCCGGAGCCTCTCGTCCGCTGGCACGTGAAATTCCCGTGCGAGGGTTTAATAATCACGCGGCGAGAGCCCGCTTTGTCGCGCGCCACAAAGCGAATTGATTTGTTTTATAAATTGGGGTAGGTCTGTTTGCTTGGCTAACTTTCGGAGGATAGCATCGTGCAGGGACCATTCCACGTGCCCCCGTGCCCCCCCCCCCCCTCCCTTCTCTCTCTCTCTCTCTCGCTCTATCTCTTCGTCGAGGCAAATTAAAGGGAGACGCCGAGCCCGCGCACAGTCACGTTGTTCCCTCTGTAGCCGATATTGGGTTATTCTTTTGTTTCCTGTTTTCTTTGACTCGGGGCGCTGCTCGTTGCAAGACACAACGGGGGGTCGTTTGATTGTGTTTTTGCGGATTGGCCTGAAAGACGCTGTCGTGGAAACCGAGCCGAGTCTATCTCGCCGCGTTCTCGCGTGAATATTCGACGGATGTATATATTCCTCTGTGGATTTTGATTTCGATTTACATTTACCGAAATTGCGAAACCTAAATTAATTTGGAACTTGATCGAGCGTGCAGTTAAATTGACGATGCTCCTAGGACAAATTTGCAAAACTTTTGTCGACACTTTAGTCTTAGGGTACTTTTACATTTCTCAAATATAAAATTTCAAAGTTCACGCAAGTCAAATTTGCGAGATACTTGTGGACTAAGGGAATTTAAGTTCGTGGAATGGAAAATTTCAAAGATACCCTTTGTGATCTGATAGATTCGTTTTGTAGAGTTGTAGGTTTCACAATAGTCCTTGCGGGACTATTATGGGTATTTCTTGATTTCTCTTTCGAGTTCCAATTGAGAAAGTATGAGATTATGACATGCAGGGCATGGTATATGGAAGGAGAGTTCCATCGTGGAATATAGAATGGGGTGTGGGATATGAAATATGAGATATGGAATGTGAGACGTGGATCGTCGAAGATGGAGCATGAAGTAGGAGATAGAATGTGGGACAGCAGGAAATGTGAAATGTGGAATACGGAATATGTCGCGTGAATATAGGAATGTGTTAAATGTGGAACGTGGGATATAATATATGGGACACGGCATATAAATTTATGGCATGAGATGTAGCACATGAAGCATTGAACATGAGAAGCAACATAGAGCGTGGAATGCAAAGAATATTCATAGGGATGTAGGAATAAATCAAACTATCACCTCAGACATCAATTGCCGAATAATCTTGTAATTTGTAACCTTACAAACTATCTCGTCACCACTTTCGTCGATTTCATCTGTCAAACGAGTGGACACTTTGTTAATATCTGCGTCGACGTAACACAAATTTCACGCATCAACATCCGGTGTAAGAACCTAATCCCCTTAATAGCAGCCTGTTTACAGGCCGGAAAGAAAATTGCTCAATTACAAACTCGCGCCTGTGCACGAAATTATCCGGAGTGATCGTTACACGTCGAACGTCATTCCCTTCGGCGAGCAGTAAATTCTTGAGAGCCGTCCAAGGTGCCGGCCGATAACGACCGCTCGTTTACTCGCGTATAAATGAAAAAGCGTGATGTTTCCGATGTCCGCCACGACCGGAAGCCCGTAATCCCGCGCCACCCTCCGCGCCTTTTAGCGAACGCTCCGCACTGTTCGCTCGCCCGCGGGTACAACCCACCCCCGATTAGGTGTAATATATCCAGTCGCACGTGTTTCTACGCCATTGTCCCGACTTTATTAAGCGATTCCATTCAAACCAGTCGTCGTCGTCGTCGTGTTGACTCGCTCCGCGAATTTATTCAATCCGATCGAATTTTTGTCAGTCGTGGTTGCTACAATCGTACGTAGCAGACTTTTCAGAAAAGTGAAACTTGGTGTCTCCGACAGTGAACATCGCGCTTCAAGTTGTCGAATTTCAAATTTTCAACAACTCGAAAGTTGAAACCTCGAGATTTCGAACTCTCTCGCTTTAAATGTGCAAGTTCGCGAACTCGGCAAGTACGAACAAGCTTCCGATCCCTTTCCAAACTCAAATTCGAATTCTTTTAAAATTTAAATCGGAATTTCGTCCCTTTTTCGGGGGAAACGAACGGACGCTTTTCGAGAGTGTTCCGTTAGAAACGTTCCGTCCGAAGCGTGAAAGCAAGAGTAATTGTTGCTCGGAGGGGTCCGAAAACCATCCCTCTGCGTTGTTCAACCTTGGCACACGCGCCGAGGTGTACGCGAATGCGTGCACAAGGTCAGGCGGTTGGCAGGCTCGGGCGTTATTGGAAGGGGTGGTGTATCGTCGCCGGCGAGGGAAAAGGGGGGGTGTGGTTCGCTGATAACAAGACTGTTCGCCACGTGACTTCACTACAGAGGCGAGAGGGAGGCCTGGCGTCGATACACGAAACACGAGCAGCACGCTTCTCAATTGCGGGGAAATAGTTGTACGCGGCTTGAATCGCTTCTCCACATTTTTCTGTTTCCCCCTTTCTACCCTCCGTATCGAAGTTTCCCGGCCGATGATTGCCAACTCTCGCTAATAAACTCGCTAAATAAAATTGTTTATTTCAATCGCACGCAGAGAAGGGGAAGAAAGAATTCAGACGAATGAATTTCAAGGGGAGTACAAATTAATTCGCGAACGTGGACGCGTGCCCGCTTATTAAAATTTCATCTCATAACGGAGTTTCCATTGCGCGATTACGAATTTAAACGTCGCCGCAAGTGCATCTCGCAACGGCATAATTTAATTTACAATCGTCGAACATCGGGCCCGAGGAGTTTTACACGTCCGCGTAATCTCTTTCCATTTTTAATGGCGCGCCATTTCGAAAACCAGTCCTGCGAAACGAATCACATCATTATCGTCAGGTTTAATAACCATATTTCTCTCAACACCGCCGCACGTTGACAAGCGCGTTGAGTAACACGTAAAACGAGAAATCACTTTTTGCTGAACGCGGGCTCGCGATCGCTCGACGTCTTAATGCCGGTTTCTGTCTCGTGTAAAGTGTTCCGGGGGAATGGCTATTCGCTTTGTTCAAAATGTTTCGAAAAGGAAGGGAAAAATTCGGTGAGAGGGAAAAGAGGAATATAGCGAGTCGGTGTTGATGAATCTTTCAAATTTTCGTCAGCAATTTTATTTACAGCGCAAATCTTTTCTTTTCTTTTCTTTTCTTTTTAAATATGTAATACAGTGTTGCGTTGTTACAGTTCTAAAGGTGTGTACTTTGTACGCGCAATGAAAAATTATCGAGGCACTTCAAACTCTTATTAACTTTGTAGATGGAAAAATCGCGCAACAAAATTTCAAGGGAAAAGCTCTCGTTGCAAAGGGAAGGCTTCGATCTTTAATACGACGGTGAATTTAGTTTGATAAAGAAAAAGGATTTTTTAATTTCTCCCAAACGTGACGTGAAAGCACCTTTGAGGAAAACAAACGCAGCATCTTGAAGTTGAAAACTAAGATTGATAGGTCCAAGATTTCTCCTTTTTAAGAAATTACAGCAGTTCAAAGTGTCGATGATAATTTAGCTTATAGAATTTTCTGCAAAATACGTTGTAACTTCTTAACGAAATATCGCAGACCCATCAATCTTACATTCGTCTCAAAGTGAAAAGACTTCCACTTTCGAAATACTTTTTTTTCTTCTTAAAAATCTCGCAAATTCGAACCTTCTTGCGTGAAAAAAATCTTTTTCCCAGGAAATTTACAACGACCCCTTAAAAATTGCACTGTTCCATAAGAGTGTAAAGTATCGTCGTATGTACGGACCGACTATATATTGTAATAACAGTAAGATAGGCCCGTCTTTTAACGGAAGTAACCCCTAACCTAAACCTAACCTAAACCTAAACCCCGTCACACACCATGGAAAAGAAAAAAAGAAAAAAAATCCGAAGAAACGTCTCGTTCCCGGTAAATAATTCGGTCGGTTAAGGAAACGTTTTCTTTCCTCCCGTACGCGATAATCGCCGGCGTTATTAAAAACAGTTTACACCGGCCAGATCAGTCGGCCGTTCGTTAGTAGAACGCGTTCCGGGAATCCGATTTTAATAGGCGCGTTGGTTTCCTGTGAAACTCTGGCGAGTCGGCCAGAACTCGATTTTTACGACTGCTCGTTCCACGGCCTTTTCGGTGCCGTACCGGGGGCCAAACAAGAGGAATGGTTCCGCGCTGTTCGAGAGACTCGACTCGAATAATTAAAATTGATGGTGACAGCAACTGTTGCCGCGTACATGTAAATCAGCTGGCATCCGAGGCGCTGGTGACGCAACCCACCCCCTCCCGGCGTCTCCCTCTTCCTTTCATCGAACACGCTTCTGCGTCTGATCGCCTCGGTTTTCGAATCGTTCGGATGTTTTTAAGCCGGTATAAAGTTTATATCGTGGATATAAGGTGCCGTCGTTCCGCGAAAACGAAACGTTCTCTACGACTCGTGTGGCATTTCTTCCTCTCTTTCTTCCTTTCTTTTTCGTTCTAAAGTTTATTTTCGAGGCTCGCGAACGTCAACCGGTGCATACGAATTAGTCGCATTAGTCCTCGGCCAGTTGAATGTTTTCGACGAGGTTTCATCTTTCCAGGTTTCGTTACGTGCGGACGTGAGTATTTCGGCGTTATGAGAGATTTCTCGTGTTTTTTTCCTTTCTTATATTACAGTCACATTCGGTGGGGATTTTGGAAATTTTACACGTGCTGCTGAAAACTACCGATTTTCGCAGATATTTGGCCAATATTTGAATTAGTACAGAATATTTAGAAATTTTCCAATTGATTGTTGTATCAATCTTTCTTTAATTCTTCTGAAGAATCATTGTAAATTAAAGATCCCAATCTCGGTGTAGGTTTAATCTCGAAAGCAATTTTTCGACTTCTACCCAAGACAGAAACGTTTGAATTTGCAAAAATTTCGAAACTGAAAGATATATATATATATGTATACTCAGTTTTCCCACCTGTTACATGATACACTCGTAGAAAAGCAAGAAAATTCGCGGCGGATTTAGAAAGCTTCGCACAAGGGTTCGAAGATTGACAATTTCTCGATCCTACAATCTTGTCGGACACTCGAAATGATACGTTAACCAGAAAGCAACAACCTCGATGGCTGGACGAGTGCAACGTTTCTGTCGCAATCGTCTAGTATGAGAAACGTGCACGAGCAAACGCGGACGCGTGCAAAGTGGAGTTGCAACTTGGCCCACTCGACATCCGTGACACTTTAACGACTCTCTGAGCGATCGGGGAAGGCCGCCGTTCCCCGCGAAGCTCAGACACGAGCCCGCGTCGCGATCGAATATTTTTTCGCTCTCTCGTTACGGTCGGCGGGCACGCGAAGCCCCAGCGCGGCCTCGTGTTCGACCGGCGCTTGAATTTGTTGGCAACGACACCCACCGCGATCGCAGGACCGACGTTTTCGCGTGATTTACGAGCAATGCGGTTGCTGTTCTAACGACTCGGTGTCCCGAGTGACGCTGGATGTCACAAATCGCACAAACGAAAACCGATCATCAGACCCTCGCGATTTTTCCACGCGACTCTGACGCTCGTTCATTTGTTCGTTTCGTTCTTCCTTTCGTCGATCGACTCTTTTTCGCTTAACGAGCGAATATTAGATTCTATAGTCACGCGAAAAATTATCTCTGTGGAGATTTTTCAGGACGATTCTCTGGATCGTGATTCGTTAGATGAGTTTCGTGCATTTCATCGTTATTCGTTATTTTTATTTATTACGTTATTTTATATTATTGTCACTTATTTCCATTTATTTTATACTATTTTATATGATATTTGTACCTTTGTTACAACAATTTCTTCAATGTGATAATTTTTATTACTTTTTTTTACATTGACGACACGCTCGAGCGGTTCTAGATTTTCAATATGCCACGTTATTGCTGTTATTTCAATTTGGCCAATTTTCAACGAGACACGAAGAACGATAACGATAAGCTGCACCTCGAAGGAAAACAAAAAGCAGCTTTCGAAACAATGTAATTCGGGTTACTGGAGCTTCTCGTGCTAGGCTCCAGTTTTTTGAAGGCATGTTATTGTCAGTAGAATGAGCAGTCATGAACGGGCACGTGAGTGATGGACGAGGAAAAAGCTCGCGAGCCAGCCCTGAGAGAAACCACGTGTATCCACTAAACGCAGAGGAGCGAGCCAGGAACGGGGGAATGAGGGAGAGAGAGAGAGAGAGAGAGAGAAGGTTAGTGTTTGCCAGTTCGCAAGCAATTATCGCGCGCGAATCGCGCCACTTGCCGCTACGTAAATTGGCTCGCGTTGGTTATATCGATCTTGTTCAGTAATTTAAGCCGAGTTAAACTTCGTGCTGCGATCGATGATAACGCGGCTCCACGCTATACCACCGCTAGCCTTTTCCTCCTCTCTGCCCTTTAACTCGCGACTAATATAATAGCCGCCGCAGCGAGATCCAAGTGATTGACGGGCACGTAGAAATCCGCGCTAACTTGTGGGAATATCGTGCTATTTGGTTACTTTTCCAGCTGAGTTTAACGAGAAACGCAGCGAAGAATTTCGCTGAACCAATAATCCGGATGAAAAATCGCTGATAATTTGAACTGTCACAACTCTGTAAAGGATAATCAACCGGCAACTCTCGTTTCGAAGCACCGGGACCTCGGCTTTGACAGTGATGAATTCGTTTCTCTCGAAGATGACTTTACATCGCGTAACGAGCGGGAAAAGCGAGGACGCTGCCTTTTTCGAAAACTGCGAACGTTCGAAACATCGAAACATTTTCCCCCCCCCCCC
>KQ435774.1:470292-481799 GCA_001276565.1 Melipona quadrifasciata | reverse complement strand
AGTTAACTAGTATCAAAAATTGTATACGAAAAATGTACAATGAGTAAGTAGTTGTCGTCTTGATAAGTTTCAATGTCTAATCTCTGGAATCGTTTCTGATTTGCACCAACGTGTAAAAAATGGCGAAGGACACAATCTACTTTTTTATTATTGCTACTCGTCAATGAAATACACATTCACGTTCACATTTCGTAGACATCGAACATTCTTGAGCTTGCCCAACTGCAGCTCATCTGTAGAAAGTCATTGGAAATTTATTAGATGGAACGTAGGTGCGATCATTCTTATTTTACACTTTATGCAACTGTCCAAGCAGTAACAAATAACTCGGTCGTTTGTTCACTCGCAGATTTGCATTACCCCAAACGTTGGTAGAATATTTTTATACAAAAGATGAAAGAAAAAAATTTCAAGAATAACGTTGCAATCTCGTCAGCTCTCTTTCTTAAAAGCCGGAAGGTAGCTACACGCGAAAGCCACTACACGCCGCAACCTTACCGATCTCCAATTCATTTCGCGTCCAACTCGTCGGATCCCCGCGAAGGAGGTTGCCCCCGCGCAAGGAGGAGGGGGAGGCAATTGACGAAGCAGCGCGACATCCGCGGGAACAATGGGTCCACCCTCTCGAGTGTGTCGCGACCCGCCTGGGTCCTTAAAATTTTTCCGCGGAATACGGCGCATCCTATCCGCGTAGCGCGTCATAATCGTAATTAACCCTGTCGTCCTTTCTAACGAATAAGCTTCAAGGTAAAAACGTACTTTACCGTACGTAACGTGACTCTCGTTTCGCCCGGCGCTGCCGGTTCATCTTAACTTTACAAACAGACGGCGAAGGGACAATAGTTACCCTCCAGTTTCGGTATTACAACGTCTACCGGGGTTCAGGTAGTATCATAATATCGTACATACATACATATATAATACCCTGCCCGACAGCCGTACAAGGACCTTCGCTTGGCGAACACGAAACACACCCCCGAAACCTCCACCTCCACCCCCGCACTCGCACAATGCCGCTCTCCGTATACTTGGCCTCGACTCGCCTCGGATGAAATCTTAACGAGAGAGTCGCGCGGCCCATTCGCTTCGAAAAACCAACCACCCCACCGACGATGACGGACCGGTTTTCTCTTTTTTCTCTCTCTCTCTCTCTCTCTCTTTTCTGTACTTCTTCTTGCGGTTTCCTCGTTGTCCCGGAAAAATACCTTGCAATTAAGTCCCGTTAGCCGGAGACAGGCTGCCGCCCCGGTCCCGGGCTTTTGGTTTCATTAGCGAGTTTCCTAAATGATATTCGCGGGGAGAGTTTTGCTTTTGTTTGAAACTCGTTCCGCGTATTTTGCGAATAAATACTTCAAATTGTTTTTTCCTCTTCTTTTTCCTTTTTCCATTTCTTCCTGGGGGTTTTACCGCATTACGTCCGAGGACGATTCGACGAGTCTGGTAGCGAGGCCTCATCGACTCGAGCTAATTATCGCCCCGCGTTCTTGCCCGCGACTTTGAGAAACCCCTTCGACCCTTTCGAGTCCGTGGTTTTTCAGCTCGTGCCGAGAATAACTTTCGATCGTACTCGCGCTTGCATTCGGGGTCTAACGAACTTTTAAAATTCGTACTTCAACGCGTGTTCAACTTCGTGTTCTAACGTTGATTGCGATACTATTTATAATCTTGGGAGGAGTTTGCGCTTTGGAGCTCGCTTTGAAAAATTTCTTCAAACAGCCTCACGTTCCAATCTCGCCGGCAAAGTTACTTGCTAAAGCGAGAATGAGATGCGGATCGCAAAAACTTGTATCGAACAGCGTGTAATCTTCGTTCGTCTGTCGGAACTAGACGAATTCTTACAAAATAAAATTATATCTGTATATATCTTCAATTTTAACAAGTTTGCATACGAAGATGTTTACCGAAACAGAAGTAGAAAAATTTCTCTCGATCGTGAACACGTCTCAAACCGAAAAAGTCGCAAACCTAAACCTTGCTCCGAAACAGTTTCACGTTCCAATCTCCCGCGTAAAACCGAAAGGAGCGCGGTGACGTATCTGAAATTTATTCCACGTAATTTTCTTTCCCACCTCATTTTAATTCCAATCTCTATCCGAGGTTCCATATGAAAAGGCCAGCTCCCCCTCCCGCGATTCCATCTCTCACATAATCAATAACGCATCTCCGCGAAACGGTGCTGGAATGCTCTATTTCCGACGTCGCCTCCAAAGGATCGGCCTTCGCCCGACGTCGTGAAACGTTCGGCAATATCGCCGGCTGCTCGGGAATTCCGGTTCGACCATCGCTCGACGAGCCGATTTTTACGCGCGTGAACGATAATACGAACGATGCAGAGACCGAGTGATCCGCGCGATCGGCCGAAAACTCTCGTCTCGCGAGGTAATTAACGATTGCCCGCGGCAATTTCGCGAGATCCCGAGCATGGTTGTAACGACCGGCCTTTCCGTTCCTTGGTCCGTTTAGACCACTTGCTAAAAGCTCCGTGAATTATTGCTGCAAGTTTATAAGGGTGACACGGGAGCGTGCAGGCGCACGACGGTTGCTGCACCCCTAATTGCGCTAATTATTATCGTTTCGGGGCGGGGACCACCGCCGCGGACGGAAAAGTCTCTCTCTCTCCCTCTCTCTCTTAACTTTCGCGACGTCTCCTAGACGGTTTACGGTCGACGGCACGGTAGAGTTCTCGTGTAAGAGACCGGCTCA
This sequence comes from Melipona quadrifasciata, assembly GCA_001276565.1. NCBI lineage: Eukaryota > Metazoa > Arthropoda > Insecta > Hymenoptera > Apidae > Melipona > Melipona quadrifasciata. Next base: position 479,096 of record KQ435774.1, on the reverse strand, counting down.
ACGCCATGCGACGATTTCTTCGTCTAGAAACTACGACTCGAGGGTAGAGTTGGTCACGCGTTCCTGTCGATCGATGTGCTCCTAACGCTCTTTGCTTCCAGTGTCGTAGAAACGGTTAGGTTTAACTGTTCACTTGCACCGTGAATCGCGCGAAAACTTACGTGTATTTGAAGTTAAAATTAAAATTAGAATTGAAAGAGGCAGCACCCTCTGGTTGTCACACTGTCATCGCTACGAAAGTTGTAGAAAAGAGTTATCGACGAAAAGAGCTTTCTAAAATAGTTTATTTAATTTGCACTGCAAATCGTGTAAAATTTATTAAAATCGTGTTTATTTAAAATTAAAGAAAGCACCCCCTGATTGCAATGACTTTGAAGTATGTTGTCGCAATGCCGTCGATTTTGTAAAAAGTTTTAGTCGATTGTTTGTAAAAAAAGTTGTCGACAGAAAGAGTTTTTTCAAAAAATAGTTTATCTGATCTTTCATGAAAATTACAGGCTAATCCAAACAAAAAATTCGAATTGGAGCTACAAGACATGTCTCACTAAGAGGTGTTTTTAAGTATCTCGAAGACTAAGCGAGACCACCGGTCATATGTAAGCTACGACTGTCCAAAAATCATTCAAATCGGTGGAACAGTTTTCCAAAAAATTACAACTCCGTTCAGACCATCATTGTTTACAACTTTTTGACTCAGACTGAGCATCTTAAAAGAGTTTCGATCAAGAAAATTGAGCGCAGGGTTTCCGACTAGTGCGTCGAAGCTTTGTTAAATAAAAATCAACAAATTCGTTTCGTTACGCTTGAAAAAAGAAAAAAAAAATATATTGATAGAATGAAGGTGTGCGTGCTGGGAAGTAAAAATATTTCAATGGAGTTTCACGCAGACGAGAAGATATTTCGAAGAAAGCGGTTGAAAAGCTTAACCCCGTTTCGCGCCGTTCGTTTTCCACGTATGCGATATGTACATTAGAAGCATAAATAGAATCAATGCGTCCGCGACGTGTAGTGGTGCACGCGAAAACGTACGTATATATATATATCGAAATGCTCGCAGGTGTGCACACACGGAAGATGCCATAATAGCAAAGCTCCGCGAGGGTTGGCCGAGCGGCAAAGCCAGAACACGCCAGTTCGTGCTCAGACGTGACTCGAGAAGCAACCCCATTTTTTATCTGCAAGCACAGATTGTTTCTTATCACGTTTCAGTAAACTCCTGAAGCCCCGAACGGCCGAAAGTCAGGTACGTAACTCCGTCTGCCTCTGTATTTTCGAAATCCAGTTAGACAATTCCCCGTCGAGTGTATTTGAGTAATTTTGTTTACGGCGTTCTCTCCGCGTCGGGCATTTCCCGGCTGATATATCGATAACTCGCGAACGGGGCAACGGCGGGAAATTTCCCGAAGAACTTCTGCAAGCACGATTCCACGATCCGACTTTTATTCGAGAATTATTTCGCGTTCGTTGTTTCCTTGCGCTTTCAATGGAAAATTTCTTTTCACGATTGGACACCGCGGGAATTTCTTTTATTCTGCTCGGCAAAAATTAAAACGTGTCTCCACCGAGGATTTTTAGACTTGGCGCACGAATGTGGAACTTCTCCGCGCGATTCCGAACTTTCGTCCGATGGGAAGAATCCCGGAGAAACGCGCAAGGCCAGTTGAGTTCCGTTCGACTTAGACCTGTAATCGCGGCTGGCCCCGATAAAATTTCGGCCGATCGCGCGCCGATTTATCGTTCGAACGCGTCCGGGGCCCGCAATCCGATTGGACCCGATTTCGCCGCGAAATTTCGCCGCGGACGCCGAGAAACGAGAACGGGGCGAAGGCGGAGGCGTCTTGGCCCCTGGGATAAATTAAAAGTCGGCGATACCGCTTTCTCCCCCTCTTTTGTGTCACGTGTGCGCGCTCTCGGAACAAAGAACGGAGCCGAGCCGAAACGGCGCAGAAATATCGGGACAAATCGCGTTGCGTAAGCGTGCGGCCGGCGTCCGCATCGACCGCCTCCTTTTTATTTCCCGGAAATTTCGCCGGCAAATTTATTCGTCGCGCTCGAGCCACGGCCGAAGGGACAGAAGACCACCGCCGGGCACGCCGGATCGCCATCTTGACGGAGTTCTAGTTCCCAACGTGTGGAGTCGGAGGCGAGAATAATTGAACAGTTGCATACTTTTCGCGAGGAGGATCTCTCGAAACGACGAGCTGAAGAATTCACGGCAGAAATCGTTTTCGGTTTTTACGAAACGACATTAACGAGGAATTCCGATGTTTCAATCGGGAAATCTATAAAAATTTATAGTTTGTCGTATCTTAAACAATTGCATCCGCTAATAATCCAAGGAAACGTCGATTTGAATGCTTTGTTGCTGAATTTCAAGTTTACTGTTTACTGAATTTTTAATCACGCTTTTTCTAATCTTCGCGTGCCATTTGACCAATTATGTTTGGTATTGCAAGACATGCACAATCGCAGAATATTAACGATTTATCCCGATTTTTTATAATTTGTGTATCGAGTTTGACTGGGGTTTAAGGAATGTACCAAAAAGTGAGTTTTTGTGCAGAAATAGGGGGCAAAATGGAGAAAATATCAAAACCTCTAATTGAGCCATTTGTTTCGAAAATGGCAGAAATCACTTTACGCTAATGAAAAATGGCGACTCGAAATTATTTACACCGAGAAAGATGACAAATACGAGTAAATCTCCCCGCCAATTTTGAAATTATATCGAAACACAAATCTCTAAATATTTCGATTCAACGAGTAAAGTGACTTCCCGCCACTCTCAAGATGAAAAAAGGCTCAATTCTTCGTTCGAGAAATCTCGACGATTCACTCAGTCCTGACAATTTAACAAGAAGATTTTTCAAACGGAAGTTAGTATATTGATAATCGTGCGACAACAAACTGCGCTTAAACAAAAAAGGAAAATCAATTTAATAATTATAATATCGTCTCAAATTTTTCCCTCCGGTATATATTTTTCGACGCGTTTTTGAAATCTCTCAAAAGAAAGCTGCCGAATATTTCAGATCGCGAGTCGATAAATTTAAAAGTTACGAATTTTGCCCCGCCGCGGACGGCCTTAGTTTACGACACGCAACGAAATATCGTTCGTACCGTTGGCCCTCTCTCCGTTTCGCTGAAATTTAACGGCGTACAAGCGCCAGCTATGATTTCGTGGCGATCGTAAAATTTCGGGGACAACGCTGCTCCGGAGGCGGCGCGCGAGTTTATCCCGCGTATCTCCCCGCGTCGTACTTTTCTGACTTGTTGTTGCTCACCCCCCTTTCTGAATTTCGTTTAATTCACGCGCGTTCCAGCAAGGCGGCTCGCACAACGTATCGCAAACTATCTTCTCTGAAAAACTATCAAAACGTATAACTTTGTCCCCTTCTGCGACCGTCTGCGGATCGGCCGCGAGTCCGGGCCCCGTTGAAATTTTGCATTTGCCCCGCGTTCACGCAGCTGCGCTGCGAAATATCACGTTGTAAGTCGTCGAAATGGAACAGGGAGTGAATTTTGAGTAACTAGGAGTTTATTAAACAGACGCTACGACCCCGTCCAGCTCGCTAAATTCTGACTCTGGTGTGTTGAACTCGTGCGACATCAGGCTGGATCGCAAACTAGCTCGAACGCGACAATTCTCAGTGTTGGGAAGAATTAAAGGAAGGGAAATCAAAGATTTCCTCCCGCCGCCAATTTATCGATCTTTATCAAGCGAGAATATGGAAATATTACAATTTTTAGAGATATTGCGATATTACGAATATAGAAATGTTACGATTTTTGGAAATTTCCAATCCGAGCCCAATATTTAAAGTTGAATAAAAATGTCGAAAATGATCGCACGTGAAGTTTTCGCCGGTCGTCGTTAAGGGGAGATCGTCGTAAATTCAGTTATGAGAGGAATTCTTCAATGTTTTTACAACGTTGCTGCAATTTATAGAATTTTTCGAAAAAAAGAAGTATTTTCACACACTGCAGAAATATTTCATTACAAAGTGAACGATACGTTTTGAAAGCAGATGCTTCGAGCTTTGAAGTGAGGCCAAGTCGATTATTGTACAATTTCTTCTTGCAAAATTGCAACAAGTTTAAGCACCATATCGAATCACAGATTGTATAATTTTTGTCAATGTTGGAAATTTCGTGTTCGTTCGGAATTTCTCGTTTGTATCCCCATTTCGACCTTTTTTTAACGAATGAACTTTTGGAAGTAACTGGATATCGAAATTCTTAATAGACCTTAAATCAGTTAGAAAGCATCGTGGCGTTAACGTAAAATCAGTGTGACAGGAACGTGTTTCTAAAAGCCGGAACAGCTGTCCTTCCATCGTCGTGTATCGTGCATTTGCACGTGCAAAATTGCTCTCTATGACGAAAACCATCGACATCGATCATTTCTTCTCCCATCGCGCAGAAACGCTGTCGTCCAAAAGCTGGTCATCAAACAGACAACTCCTCCAAACCGATATTCTCCGCCTCTTTTATCACCTGTCGCCAAATCCGTTCCACGAAATTAGCAGCTGTCGCAAAGCCGATTTACCACGTCGTTTCAAGCACGCAAGCTCGCGCTTGCGAATACAGGAATTTCGGTTTAATTTCGTCTAATTACAATCGCGATCAGTTTATGACTATCAGCGAAATTTCAGTTCGAGTTTGTCCAGCTGCAACTAGCTCAATTTAGTTTGATTTCGTGTGATTGCAATCCGAGGGAGAATCGGAGAATAAACCCGAGTCGTTTAACACTGTGGAGCTTTTTTAAAGCATTCCAACTTATTTTGTAATCGTGGAATTTTTTTTCATAAATATCGCAGACCCAACTCACTATTACGGTCACAGTCGGTTTACGATTAAAATGGAAATTTCAGTTCGAGTTTGTCCAGCTGCAACTAGCTCAATTTAGTTTGATTTTGTGTGATTGCAATCCGAGGGAGAATTGGAGAATAAACCCGAGTCGTTTAACACTGTGGAACTTTTTTAAAGGACTCCAACTTATTTTGGAATCGTGGAATTTTTCTTCCAACTTTGAAATTCAATTAAATTTAATTGACCTGCAAAAGCCGAAAATTAGAATTCGTTTTCGTCTTTTCGTTCGCGCGTTATAGCAGAGAGAGAGAGAGTTTCGGAGAGAATGCGAAAGACAAAGCAGCGTTCGTAGTACACGGATCGGAGAGCGAGGCCAGGTTATCCTTGATATTTAACGATTGATTGGCAGGATTGGCAATTTGGCCAATTACCCTCGAGTTCCCCGTGTTTCGCGGAATAACGAATCAAAATTACATAGTCGGGGCCCCCGAAAGTATCCCGGATCGGGAATAAAATCTCGATCCCGAGGCCGAAGGGCGTCGATCAGAATAGATCGTGGTGGCGCGCTCGCCGTTTGTTCCGGAGGAACGCGGACCGGCCCGGATTTATCAGAAAATAAATCGGCCGGTTACGTACGATAATTGGAAAACCGCTGATTTACCGTTGCGCGAACTCGCAGGGAAACTTTGCAAGTCCCGGCGAATTATGCGGAGGTAATTAAGGGAACCGTTTGGCGACTGCTAATGAAATAGCAAGAATACGATTCGAAGAACGCCAAGATCGAGGCAACGTGACGAATTTCTAACTAATAATATTCGTAAAATGTTTATAATAAAATTGCTTGTCATTCGCTGCAACGAAGTTTCCCTCGTCAGCTGCAAAGCTTTCAAAGCTGGACAGATGGAAATGGAACGTTGCTGCAACGTTGCGAACGTGGAAGACCGAGTTCAAGTTTGGTGAAAATCGGCCGATTGCTCTTAAAGTCAACGAGAATTTATTCGCGATCGTGTCGTTCGGATTTAATCCTTTTCTGCCTCGTAAATTTCAGTTTCAATCTGATATCGAATTCCAGTACTTTCGCTTGTTCGCGCAACGATTTTACACGATATTTCGCGCCCGACTGCGATAAAGTAGCTCTTCGATCCCATAAACGTTATCCCGCGTTGTCTCGATTACACTTAATGCCTCGGAACTTGCGGTTTAATGGCGTTGAAAAAGAAAAAGGAAAAGGCGAGGGGGGGAAAAAATGCTTGATACCTTGAAATTAATTTTTTCCCCTCGCCGGTTTATCTTGCCACGAAATCTGCTTTGGCGCGCTTCAAAATACATAAAGGACTGTTGAGCGAGATTAAAATATTTATAAGACGAGATAACTTCATACAGTAATTCATTCAACCTCGCCAAACGGCCTGCTTTATGAATTTTTAGGATATACAAGGGCGTGCAATTTAATCTTCTTCCTTTTTTTTTTCCCTCTCTTTTCTTTCGTCGCGTCGATGCTTTTTACCGTCGGATTAATCCAGTCGATCTTTATTTATGCGACTCGGTTGCACGACACGAGGCAAATACAGTCACACATTTGTCGCCATCGTTATCTTTGTGTCTGTTACGTGAAAAAGGGGTCAAGTGTTTTTTTTAAAACCACATTTATGCCAAGTTTCGTCAAAATCGGTGATTCCCTCCTTTTTTTTTTACCAAGTTACATCATTTTAAATCGTCGAGAATTTTTCATTCAGTTATACCCCCCCGTTACACATGCTATTTTACAGAAAGTCACAGTCACTTTGACTATCTTTAATTTTTATTCGACCACAATCACATTGTAAACTGTCCTCGTATAAAACCCAAATATATAATCTGCGTATCCGCGGCCTTTTAGAACGAAACACTGGCTCGCTGACCGCTACATTTGTTTGGCCGAAATTCTCCTCGTCGTTCACCGGCGACGATTACCACGGTTACACGTCCATTCGGCCCCGGCCCGATAAAATCGAAGAGCCCACGACAACGGGCGTCTGCGAAAGTTTCGAGGAAGCCCATTTCGACTTGGCAATTTCGCCGGGGCTATTTCCACTTTTCCAATTCTTTCGTCCCCCTCTTTCCTGGTCGTCTGGCCGCGTCGCGTCGCCGCGGCGTTTCCCCGCGTGGTCGTGACTTTTCCACGCAGCTCACCGAGAGAAGAGAGAGAGAGAGAGAGAGAGAGAGAGAGAGAGAGAGTCGTAAAGTCCCGGGCACGTTGGAACCTGGCGTTGGCTATCGATTTCACGTGTTTCCTTTCGGAAATTACCTTGTTTTTTTCTCTCCCCCGCGCGGCGTGTGTGTCTCGGGCCACTCGGGGGAAAAAGATCGATACGATATCGCGATACCTTCGACCACCGCGCGCTGGGTGGTCCCTACCACGAGTGACCACGAGTGCTCTTCCTCTCCCTGCGAATCCGCCTTAATTCGTTCCCTCCTCGTTGTACAAGCTCCGTCGTCCCCCGTTTCCTAGTTGCGTGAATTTCCAAGCTTTCGTTTCTTAGAGAATCGGATTGTTCAAATTGCACGAATTTTAGTTGATTTTTGGCTTATAAGGTGTTTAGAAAAATATAGAGTTAGCGTGAGAATCCGCCTTGATTCGTTCCCTCTTCTTTGTACAAGCTCCGTCGTCCCCCCTTTTCTAGTCGCGTGAGTTTCTTAGAAAATTAGATTGTTCAAATTGTACGAATGTTAGTTGATTTTTGCGTTATAAGGTGTTTGATATTTATGTTTAGAAAAATACAGATTTGGCGTGAGAATCCGCCTTGATTCGTTCCCTCTTCTTTGTACAAGCTCCGTCGTCCCCCGTTTTCTAGTCGCGTGAGTTTCTTAAAAAATTAGGTTGTTCAAATTGTACGAATTTTAGTTGATTTTTGACTTATAAGGTGTTTAGAAAAATATAGAGTTAGCGTGAGAATCCGCCTTGATTCGTTCCCTCTTCTTTGTACAAGCTCCGTCGTCCCCCCTTTTCTAGTCGCGTGAGTTCCTTAGAAAATTAGATTGTTCAAATTGTACGAATTTTACTTGATTTTTGGCTTACAAGGTGTTTGAGATTTATGTTTAGAAAAATACAGATTTAACGTGAAAATCCGCCTTAATTCGCTTCCTCCTTGTCCTCTTAATTAAGCGACTTTGAAAGCTCTCTTTTTTTAGAAAATCAGATTATCGTCAATTAATCGTCACGTGGTAAAGTGTTCGAGACTCGTGGCTAGATGCATGAAAAATATTCGTCTTGAAAACGTAACAAATATTCCTCGATGAAACACACAACAACGCATGACAGATTATTCTCTACAACCCCATATCCTTGAAGACCGCAGCCTCGGATTATTTTCAAAGTACCCAACTTTGCAATTATTATCACAAACGATAAAATTCCGAACTTATCTCTGCCCGTAACAAGTACCGTTGACAATTAAAACGAGGAAAGTAGAAGAAAAGAAAAGAAGGAAGAAGGAATTAACGATACCAGCATAGATCCTTCAATCCTTGCACCATTTCGCAGCAGCTTGCGAGATCTCACGGTTGGGAATGGACAAAAAAAAAAAAAAGAAAAGAAAAAAGAAAAAGGAGGAAAAGATTCACGAACCCCGAAAGAACGAGAAGAGGAGGGAAAAGAGGAAAGCAACGACGAGAGGAAGAGAGAGAGAGAGAGAGCGAGCGAGTAACGCTTTAAATCGCTCGACGGGGTCGAGAGGACGCGGAACGGAGCTCGGCCGAGCTCGCCTCGTAATCCAGACAGATGGGACTCGTTAATGGGACGCGCGAGTAATTTGCAAGAAATCTAATAACACCGTGGATGTCTCTCTCCTTCCCTCTCTCTCTCTCTCTCTCTCTCTCTCTCTCTCTCTCTGCCTCGCCGCCCGTCCCTTTTCACGACCCATAATTCGTGGCCTGACTTTTCCCCCTTGCTGGCCGTCGTTGGCCTCTCTCTAATGACAATACACAGGGTGGGCACCCCGCTCGTGAAAATT
>KQ435774.1:427583-441965 GCA_001276565.1 Melipona quadrifasciata | reverse complement strand
CCCCCCCCCTCCCCGCCCGAGGGAGGGAGGGAGGAGACGCGCGTATCTCTGAGAGATCACGAATGTGCTCGACGATCCCCATCGATAAGCGGTCGTTCGGGGGATCGTCGTGGCAGGAGAGGAAACGTTGGAAGCGAGAAGGTGGCAACGGGGGGTGGGATTGGTTGGCACCGAAAGACACACGAACTTGGGAAAAAGATAAGTACCTGTCGGGCATAACTTTCCTCTTTGGTCCGCCATTAGAGCAATTTGAACGTCTCTCCTCCGGAGAGCGGCAACGGCAAAAAAAAGCCAATGAGTCGTTGCGCTAGACTGAAGAATGATCGGAGAGGCGCCGAGCCGCACTCCCCCCCCTCTTCCTCCCTGACTTTCAATCTTTCACTCTTTCGACCATCCTCGTTCCTCCCGCTCGGTCCTTCCGCAGCCACGTATCTTCACTCATCTCTCACACCTGAGAAATCGACCTCTCCGTCTCTCCCTCTCTTCTCCGCTTGGGAAGCCAGCTTCTCGGTTCCATCTTCCTCTCTCTCTCTCTCTTCTCGACCATCCTTCCTGGCCCCTCGCTTTGGTCCAGCTCGCTTTTACAGGACTCGTTAGATTCAGCCGAGGATTATGTTTCGTGCTATTATAGCTCTCTCCGACGAGGAACACCCGCGCTTCTTCTTCTTCGTCGTCGTCGACGTTCTCTTCTCGCTTCCGTTCGCCTTGTTTCTTCTTCTTCGTTCGCCCTCTGGCTGTTTCCCCCCTGGCCTCGCCCCTACGCGAGACGTCGTCGTTTCTTCTGCCCACGGGGAGGCCCGGCGGCGCTGATTGATAAAATAGTTAGCTCGTCAGCGCTGAGTGCCGAATAATTGGTTTGTCAGTCAAAGGTGATCGCGTGAAAGGACAGCGCTTGTCAACGGGCCGCGACACGCTCAGCCCCGCCGCTTTTTCGACGAACGCGCGATCTTCCGAGCAAACGCGATGCTCACTCGCTCGGTGGACCAATTGACCGCTCAAGGTCAGCCCTTTCCCCACGTACCCGTCGGGCGCGAGCGACTCGATCTCGCGGAGTCGTGAACTATTGCACTTTCAACCGAGAACGTAAAACGTAATCGTTGCATCCTCTCAGGGAATAAAATTCGGATACGGAGACTTTTGTTAATTGTTACAATTTTGCAAACAAAGGAAGAAAAAAACTAGGTTTACTTTAATTTTCAAAACACGTTCATTTTTTGCACCAAGTGGCGGTCGGACGAGCGAAACTTTACTTCTCGAAGATATATACACTATAAATTGTCACATTACGTAAATTTTGTTCGCGACTGAATCTACAATTTCTGGAATTTCCGCTTTGTAACGACCTCTCAAAAGCCTTAGGTATCTTTTTTCCGCGATTTCATTCGAATTTTGAACGTTAGGCTGAGATGACGAAAAGTCGTGAAATCGTAACATTTTTGCGATGTATTCAAAATTCGATAGATCAGTGGGATAAAATCGTACAACAAGTTTTCAACCATCGTTGTAAAGAAGAGGCTTCGAACTTTACACTCGTCGTAGACTCAGTTACAAACAAAAATGTTGTCAATGTTTTCACATGCTACGATCTATAGCATTTTTGGGAAGGAAAGTATCTTCATTTTGCCATTTGTCACACAATGTAAAGACATCTTGGAATAAAATGAGGAAAAGCAGGTTCTTCAAACTTTAAAACGAGCTCAGTTTCATTATTTCATTATACATAATTTTTTCTTTTTGCACAAAATTATAACGCTGAACATTAATAGGAAATCATCGTAAAAAACCAGCCTGGTGATCGACGGCTCGTTCGATCGAATAAGAAAAAAGAAAAAGGACAAAGTATTATAAAGGTCGGAGGAGTTAATAAACAGACGATCGAGAGCCGCGTGTCGACCGACAGAGTAACCGAATTGTAGATCATCGTTCGGTGGGGTTCGAGCGGCGTCGTGCCTTCTCACGAAATCATTTTTAACATCGTCGATGAGCGGTGACACAAGAGCGGAGTAAAGAAGAGAGAGAGAGAGAGTTTGAGCAGTGCAAACATCAATTTCGGTCCCGGGGGCGTGCAACGCGGGACGCAAAAAGAAAATCTCGAAACGCTATCCGTCTCGGTCCCTCCGCAGAACGTTAGAAGATATATTATACTCGAAGAGGGTGGTAACACTTGTTTGATTCAATTCTAGGAACAAGCTCCGAGTTCAATTTTTCTTCCGCCGAGGGAACTCCCGCCTCTTCCACTTACGCGCGTCGTCCATGTGTGCACGGTGTCTGTCTCCGTGTGTTTGTGTTTGCGCGCGTCGCGCACATCCGTGCCTCCGTGGCTCGCGACACTCGGATTCGGAGTCATTGCAGAAATGTGATAAGAATATCCTGTCGGTCGTATAAATCTTCCGATTCCGCAATCGATCGACCTTGATTACGGGGAAGCAACCATTTCTCTTCGTTGCTTCTGTCGGGGACGAGCAAGATGGTTTATTGAACTCTGGCCCGTCTCGAATCCCTTCCGTTCGAACGCAGTTCGAGAATCGGCTCGCGGTAACGCGATTTTCGCACGCGGCGTATTAATTTAATTAACCCCGTGCCGTTCGCAAGAGCCGTTCGGAGTCCTTTCGTGTCCAAATGGCGGGACAAAGGTGTCGCGGAGTGGGACGGAGCACCGCGTTATCGGTCTCGATTGGAGTCGGAATTACCAGGGTCAATAGACGCGGCCGATGCAACCTGTTGCGATAAAGTTGCTCCGTCGTTCGAGTCGACCGAATTGAAACGAGGTCGGTGTCGGTGTGTGTACGAGGAATAATAAAGTCGTCGAGGGACACGACACGGTGATTCCCTTCGTATGATCTCCCAGGACGCGAGACCTTCGTCTTCTTGCGCCGGAAGGAGAGAGCGCCGGGAAGCGAGGAAGAAAGAGAGGGAAGAATGAAAAGAAACGAGCGTGAAAGCAGATCAATGGGTCAACCTGTCGCAATAAAAATCTCCTCCCGGCTACCTGGGTAAAGCGAAGGTGCAAGGGGGTAGGTGGCAGTTTAACCATCGTGTTCGGGATCGTCGGTGGCATAATCAGGATGCTAGGGAAGCGCTACCTGCGAGCCAGGATGCTGAACCAAGCGCCACGAAGAGGTAGGAAGAAGAGGAGGACGCGCGGTTTCTCCGCAAGAAGGCAGAGGTAAAAGGTGTCAAGATGGACCCCCCTCTGCATGTGGGCACGCGTTAGAATCCGATTGTGTCCCGGAAGGGAGGAAGAAGACGAAGAAGAGGAAGAAGAAGAGGAAGAAGAAGAGGAAGAAGAAGAGAGGGGGAAGGAGGGAGGCAAGTGGAAGAATCGCGGCCTCGGAGACGAAGACGGAAAAAAGGGCAGTGGGTAGGAAAGGAGAAGAAAACGGAACGAGCCGGTGGTCGGGCAAACGAACCCTCCCCTCCTGGCCTCGTCCCAGCCCCGCTTGGACTTTAATTCCTGCTATTATTGAAATACGTGGCCGCCACGTGCCACCGACCGGCGACTGCTCTTCCTTTCCTGCCCCGTTTCAGCCCACGGAGAGTTTCTGCACGCGAAAATCGGGGCGCGCGCGCGCGCGCGCAGCTGGAATGCGACTCCTTGCCCGAGGTATACGGTATACCTGAGACCCCCTGGATGCTGTTCCTCGAGGATGAACCGTCTTGCTCGCTACTCGTCTTACCGGGTCTAACCTGGCAACGCGTGCTTCGTTATAACACGTTATAGCGCGAGATCGGCGTTTCGAGACGATTCCAGGGAAATTTAAATAAAATGATTTATTCGACGGTGCGACGGATCTTGAAACTTTGAAGCTGTTGTTGCTCGTTGCATCCTTTCTAAGTAACGACACGAGTAATTGAAATTTGATGGTAGCTTAAACGTTCCAAGTGTTTGTTATTGATTACAATTACGGCCGTGATACCTGGCTAAAATTGCGTGATCACTTAAACGGTAGCAAAAAAAAAGAAAAGGAAAAAAAAGAAGAAGAAAGCTGCGGCGCAGGATAGAGTGTAATTGCACGGTTCTGGCCGGAGCTCGGCAAGGATAATCCAGTTGGTAAACTAAAGTTTCAGCCGCGCTTTCGGCCTATCCGTTGATAACGATATCGACAAACATTATCGCGGATGTTTATCGATGCAAACACCCGTCGCCACAAATGCTAGATTAAATTCGCTCGGCAAGCAAATTCAACGCGTTTCTAGTGACAAATAAAGGATAAAAAGGAGGGAAAAAAGAAAGGTAAGAAGAAAATGGAAACGGTTTGTTGAGCGCGACAAAAAATTGCATCGTCGCAACGAAACTGGCGATTACTTCGGTCACCCAGTGGAAAGAAAAAAGTACATACTGTGCGCGATTTAATCGCGATTCACTGGCGCGCGATCACGCGCACGATCGTTTATGTTACTTGGCTGTACGCATCCGTTTAGCGAGTGCAACTGATCGCTGATAAACACGATCTCGCCATAACTCGGTGTCATAATATTACAATCATTATGGCAACATCGTACACCGTGCCGGGACACTTGTGCATCGTGATCTACCACGTCGTCTTATATGCACAATGTAAACGTATATGCGCATGTGCGTATATGTATGTACGAACGGCCATTGTGCAAGCCGCACAACGGATCTGCAGTGTAATAGTTGGCTCGCGGCAATCGACAGTTTCCTAACGCACTCGTTTTAACACGCGTGTCATTCACGAATGACTGCGTCCGATTATTACTCACGAACGTTCAACGTTGCTCCCCTCGTCGAGAAGAAAATCTCAGTCCGCTGAGATTGTTCGCGTTGTTTGAGATTGTTTGAGATTGTTTGAGATTGAGATTGTTCAGGAAGAACAGCTTTCCAAATTTCAGTTATAAAATCTTTCAGCGCGCTGCACAGCAAAATGTACGGGAATGAAACTCATTGTTCCCCGTTCTTCGTTTCCATCGGCCGTAAAACCGTAAAATACCTATAAAATTCGACGCGGGAACGTTGTTACTATCGTTGAACGCGTTTAAGATTCTCGCAAGACTCTCTGTCTCGTCGTCTCATAAATATATCGCAAACGAAGGATTCATTAAAGGAATTCATTACACCTGTTAAGCACCGTGGCCATTGTCTCGCCGGTGTTGGCTCGTGAATAATACACCGATGACGCCATAAACGACAGTTTATGATGTATCAGTTAATAGTCTTCTCCTAGAAGGGCACTTAGCCTGGGTACTTGTAGCCGAGTGGCCGGCGCCCATATATTTTATTCATGAATCACGAGGAACACCCCACGATTAGGCAGGATACTCATGAAATCGGTTCCTCCTTGTAATCCGTAACGACGTGTTTATGCCGTCGCCGGCGAAACTTTTGCACGATTTCTCGTGAAAACGTCTTTTCCCTTTTTTTCTCTCTCTCATCTTTTTCCTTCCCGAAGAAGACTTTCTCTGTCTCGGTCCACGACGAACGATAACGTCGAATCTACAACGAAGAGAACTTTTACATTCGTCATAAAATTCAATGCCAACTCGTTGATCAAGGCGATTCCGAAGCTGCTCCGTCCTTTTTGTATTAGAATTTCCGACGTCGTGATTGAGGAGCAGCCGTGGAAAACAAAACTGCGAGTGCCAGAAGGAAGAAACGAGTTACCGATCGCTTAAATTTGCAAGTACGATGCCAGTTCCCGATTGTTTCTGGATTGTTTGTGCAAAGAAAGCAAAAATGAGTAGATAATCACGTGCAATAAGTAATAATAAATAACCATATACGTCAAATAACAAAGCTTCAATTTTTTAATAACATTAATGAATTGCAAAGGAGAAAGACAATATTCTTTTGTTAAAACTGTGTTCCTCATTCCTCGATTTCTCAATTTATAATAATAATTCTTAATAATAATAGGAACATTCCTATTACTTATATTCCTAATTGTCCGTTTATTTGAAAGAATTTGATCGGTTCCTCGACTCCCTAAATTTGCAATGATAACGACGATAACTATTCCTAATATTCTAATATTCTAATTATCCAATTCTATGATATTTAATGTCTCCAATATTCCTGTCATTTGTAACAATAATTCTCAATCTGTTCGCGCGAAAAATCGAAGAAACTTCTAATCGGAGATTCAAAGTCTCGGACGAAACCTGCACGACCTGCTGAAAGTACGGGAGTGAAAAATCTGCGAATCCACGTCGATACACGAATGTCTTGTCCGGCGGCGGTGGTAAATTACACGTGTCAGCCGATATTTCGTTGTTAGCCGTGACGAGGGGAACTGACGTACACGATTTTACAAACTAAGTGAGAATAACATTGATTAATATTTGCACACAACAACGTAACGACAAGTATTGCGCGCGCGCGCGCGCGTACTTAACGATACACACACACACAGACACGCGCGCGGCATTAATTGTTGCAAACGAAGCAAACAACGTAGTTGCACACCGTTCAAAGGATAAGGTAAACATCCTGACGTCTTGCTATTGCTATTACCCGGCCTCGGTACTATGATTATCTCCACGATAACATGCAATGAATGAGAGAAAACGAGCGCGCCATTATCGATAATTTTCCCTCCCAGGTGCATCGTACCCTTAATGTCCCTTAGCTTAGGCGGTTTTCTAACGTCCACGTAAACCGCACCGGGGTGGCCCGCTCAGCCTCTCGAAAATGAAATTATCGCATGGCCAGCCGCCATGACTGTCCTTAAATATCCCTTCCGCCGATAGGTGGCCTGGCGGAGGAGGCGATCCGCCGATCACGCGACAACGTTGTCACGATCATCGGCAACGGAACGAAACCCCCGACGACGGAGTAATCGCGATACTTTGAAACCGTTTAAACCGTCGAGTTTTCGAGGTTGCTCGCGTGTCGCGAAATTAATATTAATGGCGCGGAACGCCGCTCAAATTCTCCCTCTCTCTCTCTCCGGCGGACAGGCGATCGCCCTGCAGAGATCGATTCGCGTTTATACGTGGAACGTGTATTAATATTTATTAATTCCCGCGAAAATCGCTTTGGACAACGAGACGACCCCGTGTGTCGGCACGCCGAAAGGGGCGACGTATTCTCGATCGCGATCAAAGCCACGATCTGAAACTGGTTCTGTTTTTCAATTAGTCGGAATCCTATTAACGAGGGCCGCGACGTTATTTCAACTGCAGGTTCACGACCGTAAATGGGCTTTTAAAACGATCGCGCGCTTAATTTTATAGGCGCCTCGCTTTCCCAGCTCCGCTCGCGGAACACGCACTTGTAATTGTGAAATTAATACATAAACCGGCGACGATTCGCGTTATTCCGATTTACACCGTTGCTCGCAACGTTTCGCCGATCGTTAATTGGAATCTTATTACCAGCGAGAGCGGAGACGTTTCACTGCGAGGGAAATTATTACTTCTCATCGGCAAATTCGATCCTTTGACTCGACAACGATCCCCAAAAACAGCGTCGTTGCGTGTTACTAAAATTTCGGATACTCGATTTTACATTTTATTTTACAATTTACAATTTAGATGCAAAACGGTGCATTTTCAAAGATTTAAATGACTCTTCTTAAAAAAATATACAAATAAAAATTCGCTATCGTGTGTTTCTGGCGGAAATTTTATTTTACAGTTTAGTTATCGTTCCAGTGTATTTCTAAATATCCGAATGGTTCTTTTTAAAATACAGATACAAAAGCTCGCTCAATTCACAGTACCATAAAGCTTTTCTATTTTTTTCGTTTCCTTTGCTTCAACGTCCCTGACAGAAATTTCGTTTTACAGTTCGGTTATCGTACACGAGTTAATAACGCCGAAATTCCGCGTAATCGTTTCACGATACGTTCGCGTCGGACATTCCGTCGGAAACTTTCTAAAATGCTGGATAAATGCAGGGGGAGGGGGAAAGGACCAGAAAGGGTAACGGGATCTTCGACGGCCGCAGGACTCGGTTTTCGGCCCACTCCCACGATATGGGACGGTGATCCACGATTGCAAGCGCCACAACCGGCCGCCATTCAAGAAAATAGTGAACGCTCGGCTCACAAAAGAAAAGTCGACGGATAGAGCGGTTGAACGCGCGCGTCCAATAGATACGAAACTCGAACTGGCTTCGTTGGAAGGAACGCGCCTCCCATTCGAGCGAGTCGCTCATTTCCCAGAGTAATTCGAACGAGTTTCGTCCGGTATCCAGTTACCGGAGCTCTGACATCGGAACGATTCACCGTTATACCCTCTTCCTACCCTCTTTCGGAACGAATATTCAAGCCAAATAGAAATTTCTGGCGGCAATTTCCCTCCCCGTTCGATTAATCTTCCAAGAGACTCGCGCCGCAGCTACCGATCGCTGTTAAGATGCACGGCCTGTCGAAGGTCGATTGTCCTTCAGAAACTGAGGAGGAATTCGCCGAATGAAGTGAACGCGGAGTCGGGCAAATTTTATTTGAAATAACCAGGAATCCCAGATTTATCCTTTATTTACATTCGATGAAAAATTACTAATAAATGTTTGTTCTCGTTTAAAGCAGATTTATTCCAACACGACTTTATTCGTTGATCCAGCTGACTGAACGAAAGTTGCAACAGGATAAAGATAAAAATATTTTAAGTTTAAGGAAAGAATTACTTGTATCATTTCTTTTCCAAAGTTGTATTCGCCTGAGAACATAACTGTATTATAACGATAATGAGAAAATTATCGAGAAAGGGAAATCATGTAATCGCGTATATAAAAAGATTTTTTTCGTAATTATGCCTATTATCATTTTAAAGATTAAAGTCTCCCCTTAAAACTTGTCGTACGATTCTTTTTATCGAACGTTGAACGTCAGGATTAAAAAATTCAAGAGATCCTAATACTTCGTAATGTTCCAAGTTCAATGAAATGGTGAAAAAAAGTTCGCGAGAGAAAATTTCAATCTTCCACAGTTTCGAAGGATCTAGCTTGGTAAAGAAGAATTTTTGAAATTTGAATTTCTACAATTTTCGAGAAAAGAATATCTTGCCTGTTTTCCCGCCCACCGCGCGACGTAAAATCATCACTCGGGAGGAAAGGCTTCGCGCTTTAAAATGAGATCGAACTGATCGTTACACAATCTTCTTTTACAGAGTTATAAATTTGGATTACCGACAACTTTTCATCGTCACTGGTTACAGTTGTACTTCCGACTGTAGTTATTCACAAACGACATACCACATCGTATCTTACACTCGTTACGCCGTGACTCGATTATCAGCGAGGACCATCCTGTAACGAGAAAAAGCAGAAACAGAAGAGACAACATCTTCTCTTCGCTTCGAGATGTTCGCGCCACATCTTCGATCTCGTTGACGTTACAGCAACGGAAGAATCGTCTGAATGGAGGGAGATCGTGCCGATATTGAAATTATAATTGCATCGTGACACGTGCATACACGGATCTGTCGGTCAGGCTGACAGGCATCGACACTTTAACGACCGGAAACCGTGGCCGCGTTTTATATTAGACCGTGTTTCCTCGTGCGTTCGTTCGTTCGTTCGTTCGTTCGATCGTTCGTTCGTGGTCTCCCACCTACGATCCGCCGGGCCCTTCTAATCCACTACGAAAACTTTTCGACCAACGAGTGAATCTTCAGCGCGTTCCAGCCGGCCCGTCATTATAGACGGTGACTCAGAGAGCGAAACCAGTTTTCGTCGCGCTTGTGCGCTTCCTTTTTTGCGCCACGCGGTATATGACGTTATACTGGGAGTTACCGATCGCGGCCGGGACCCGATGGAATTCGACGGACCGGCCGCCATCACCTCTTTCCTTCGCGTGAAAATTCCTTCCCGGGGCTTGCTCCTCGCCGCTCGCCATTTTGGGAGACAGTTTCCACCGAAAAAAGGCTTGGAAATCGGGGATAAAATATCGTTGGTTTCTATAACACATTAACGATAGTTTATCTTATATTTTAGACGTCGAACCTTGAATCCAGAATCAGTGGAAATTGAAAACGCGCTGTGAAACGGAACGTGGAAGATATTTTATTGTAACAATAAAGGTTGATAACAGTACTCTTGGTCAAAGTCGGAGAAAATTGTATATTCTGTTATTACGATTTTTGGAGATAATTCACTTTGTCGGCATCTCATAACGGTAACATTAAAGCGTTTTTCTCGGAAAAAATGTCAAAAATATTCCTAAAACTATCGAATCAGTTTGTTCTTAAGGCTACATCACCTACGTAGTATTTGACTAAAATTTGGGCAAAATTTTGATTTGTATTTTTCTTTTCTCTTTCATTAACAAAGGAGTTGAAAATCGACGAAAATCGACAGAGTTGACATTTTAAATTGGCTTCGATAAGTGCTGGCTTATCTCGTGTAATTCGAAAAATTTGCTTCGTGCAGAGGCGCCTGCCATCTTTGTTTCTACATTAATTTAAACTTTTTAGCGCTCGTTAATTGAACAACATATAACGTAACATAAATGTAATTTTACATCCTCAAAACCCTTCTTTAATTCTTCTTATTTTGCAACCATCGAAAGACTTTTCAATTAAATGCTAGTCATTACGAATACGTTTCACAATTAAATACCAAAGTTTAATTTTTACGCTCGACGATTTCCTGTCTTCTACGTTCCACGCGTTCAATTTAACCCGCCGTTACTACGTATTTAATTTACTCTAGCTGATACTGCAAATGATATTGCAAACAATACAAAGCCTCTACCTATCAAGGCATAATTCTTTAAAACATCTTTCCCCGTCGTCGTCGTTTCCCTAATGCAAACATTCCAATTAACAGATCACTTTCACATTCCTCGTCTCCTCGCCTTCGTACGAAAAACTATACAAACATTTTTACACTCGCCGCCTCGTGCCTCCCTCGACGAGAGCCGATTTTGCCTCGAATCGAACTGCTTTCACCCAGATTACTCTCGGATACATCTCGAAACTATCGATTTCTTCTACAATTAAAACACCGTGTCGCTTTCGCTGGCAAAAATCCCAACCTAAAATACCGAGGAATTTGAAACTCCGTTGCGTCGAACAGGACGTAATGTTTCTTCTACCTGGGTTGTATAACTCGAGAGATCGCGGAAACAACGAGACAATTTCAACATTAATCGATCGATCGACGATTAATTCGCGGCGCGCTCGCGAAAGTGGATTGTCGCCCTCGGACGAAATTGAAAGAAATTGAAGCACCTTGCAACGATCGTCGAGTAAACAATTCCCAGTTGGTCCTTTAATTAGCCTTTAATCGCGCGGACGTCTTTGTTAATGAACCGGTCGCGTAGAAATAACCTGGGCTGGAAAAGCAGGCAGCGCGCCGCACCGGCCGCCTGGAACTGGAAATCTGAATCGGCGCTGATTGGCGGGATTCGCGTTCTTGTTTGCTTTTGGGCCGTTGAAAAATCCGGCACGATGAATAGGCGTTCCAGGAACGTGTTCCGACTCGCGGCGTGGCCCGCAGAGGAAGAAAAAGTGCAAGGTGAACGGAACGGGCCGGACCGAGAGATAATCGAAATCTAATGCAGCCGCGAGATTTCTTTCTCTCCGCGCCGCTCCGCTCGGCGGGACTTGTTGATCGTGTTGAACGCGTCGCTTCACTGCCCAAGGAAACGTTTAATTGCACCGGTGAACGTGAATTCGATGATAAATAGGATTTTTTCTTCTGTTTTTTCTTTCTCTGTTTTACATTTAATTTATGCGACGCGAGGTATGCCAATGCGTCGGACTTTTTATTACGTGAAATGGAAGCCTGTTCGCGTCCGCGCGACGACAAAGAAACGAATCTAAGACTCCGGGGAGATGTAAATGCTCATCGAGAGAAATGGAAACTACCGCTCGGGCTGCGTGCAAATTTCGAAATTGACGCGTTCCTGAATCTATTTTCGTCCGTTTGTTCTCAAGTTTAAAGGAGAACAAAAAAAAAAAAAAGGAGCGTCCGAACGCTTTCTGGCGAAATAAATTTTCGTTTACGCCGGCCCGCGAAAGGGATTTTTCACAAAACGGAGGAATGTTGAGGTTAGGATTACCAAGACGATTCCCGAGTCCTCGTATCATCCTGCAGTATTTTTAAATCCTGCGAGACGCCGATGCTAACGTCGGTATATTAGTAATTTAGATTGGAAATAAATGGATACCCTCGAACCTGGTTTCGCAAATGTCAATTTCCATCGTTTGAAACAAGAAGTTATAGGCGGGGCACAGGATCAGCCAATCTCAACTATAAATTCGGATAAATGGAGTTTTACTACGTCGTTAATCATACTGTTGCACGCGGCGTTACCTAGGTTTTAAATTAACCCGCACTTTGCATATTTATTGACTGCAGCGGGATGACTGGCACTCCTTGCCGATAACGGATTATGATCGATTTAATGCCGCGATTACGATATTATCTACGCAGATATATTCATTCTGACCGCGCTCGTACGATACCGTGCCTTATAGGCGACTAATTTCTTCCTTTCTATTCCGCTTAGTTCATTAGTAAATGCTAGTTTCCTGGGAAAGAATTTTTAACTCGGACGAATTCAATTAAATTGATCCAATCGACGGATAAACGAGACTTTTCATTTTTTTTTATCTAACGAAATAACAAGGTTAATTTCAACTTTGAAGAGCGACATTTGACGAAGCAAAAAGTTTGTTTAATTTAGTTGACACAACGAATGCTCGGGGAAGAATTCAAGTCGGTTGAACGTAACAAAGTTAAAATTGGCGGTGCGTTTTACGATAAAAGTCGAAAATCACGGCGAGAAATTTAGCTTGTCAACGCAACGCGTGAACCTGAAATTGTAAATATTGGTTCCCTAGGAAAGGATTTGCAACCAAATGAAGTTTTTCTACGCAACAAGGGTAATTCTATATACGTTCGGCACTGGGCTTTAAAGGTTGGTAAAAATTCCTCGAGCCGTGCATTATGTAAGAACGAGAAACGGCAAGAACAAAAATGTTTCGGGGAAGCGTTTCGATTTACGGCGCGTACCCCACCTGCCGGTCGAACGAGACGGAGAAACGGACGCACACGAGAACGAGAGGGGGGGGGGGACGGAAACGGAGGAAAAAATCGAATTTCGTGGTAGAACCTCTCGGTACGTGAAACTGGCAAATCTTTGGGATTCCACTAAACCGGAATGAGGGAATGGGGGGGAATAAGGGAATTATGCCTCTCCGGGGTGGAGTCCATTTTCGATGCCGAATGCAGCAGCCGACCGAACTCTTTTCCCGATGCGAACGACGTTTCTAAAGGGAAGATCTTTCCTCTGTCGCGATGTCTCTGTCGCCCTTGATCGTCCAACCGTTTCACAACTTTTGCCAAATTGCTCCGCAAATCGGTATTTTTCAAAGTGTGTTTTATCGACGGTTGCGAAAAGAGGAAGAAGAGGAAAGGATTGTAATCTTAATCGTTCAAACGAATGATACTCGTTATCGAACATAATTGCTTTTATTCGACCTACCTGTCCTGAGAGGATTCCTCCGCGGCGATCTCTGTGCCGCTTAGTCCAATCGTTTGTCAACACGTTACTCGCAATTTTTGCCGATTAGAAAAAAGTAGTAACTTTAATAATTTGTTCGGATAAAATGAACGCAACGTAAAACGATATTCGTCGTCGAGCATTCCGAAAGCGGAACGAAACAACTCCTTCGATTCGACCTACCTGCCCTGGAAAGAATTATCTTTCCATCCCGTAACCTCTAATTTCCCCGTATCAAGCGCCGAATCGCCAACAGTGACCCACGTTTCTCGCTATCGCGTCGAGGTTGATCGCGTTCTCGCCAAGGGACGTCGTGATCGCCGCCGATGCTGCCCGTTCCACCGGAAACGGAGATGCAAGCCTCGCGAATCGCCACGAAATCGACTCGGGGATGCCCACGGGAATCTCTCTCTCTCCGCTTCCTCTCGCGTCCCGTCTCGTCGGCTCGTTCGATTTCTGACCGGCTGACCGGATCTTCTCGCGAACGCCTCGAGCCTTCGTGTGTGTAGAAAGCACGATTAAAGGGGATGGTGGATCGAAGAGCGAAGCAGAGAAAGAAGAAGAAGGAGAAGGAGGAGAAGGAGAAAGGAGACGCGCGGAGGAACGAACGAAAGAACAAGGGGAGGGTGGAAGAAGGAGCGCGCTGACGAACAAGAAGAAGACGAGGCCAACGTTAAAAAAGAAAAGTCGATGCACGAATCGAGATGCAATTTGATCCGTGGCCAGGTTCTTCTTCTGCCACTACGGAACGACGGGGCTGAAGTTGGTAGTCCTCGAGCTCACTTGACGTGAATGAGGTGACAGGCATTGTCCCACATGTTCTCGTGTACTCGCGTCTCTTGCTCTCTTTGATCGCATATATAATGCGTTCTCCGCGTGCACGCGGCACCCTTTTGAGATTTTTCTCCTCCTCCTCGTCTTCTGCTTTTTCTTCTTCTTCTTCTTCTTCTTCTTCCACCTCCTCTTC
>KQ435774.1:399721-417148 GCA_001276565.1 Melipona quadrifasciata | reverse complement strand
CTTTTGAAATTCTCCTCCGTCACCGCTCGAACGGGGACTGCCGGCACAAAACCCTGATCTTCCGTATACGGTTTTCGGAATAAAATCGTTCCCGTGGAACGTAAATTGACCGATCCACCCCTTTCGTTTTGTATTCGCGTTCTTTCGCCTCCTCGCGAACGGCGGGGGAATGCCTTTGTAATCGCCGGCACCGTGCATCTCGTTTCTTATTTCCGCGTTGCAGCGTCATCGAGCGATTGACGACAGTGAATGATCGTAACAGCGAGCAACGCGATCTAGACGAAATAAAATCGTCGAGAAGGATTCTGGGCGAAGGATCCAGCGGATGGGAAGGAAGCTCGGTGGTTCGATCAATTTTTCGACAGGGATCTCGCGGCATTCCGAACGAGAAGAAGAGAAGAAATCGAAATCAAAGGGGGAATAAAGAAACGCGAGAGAAAAGAGGCGAGGCCGAGCAGCGAGCAAAGAGGGAAGCAATTAAGCTTTCTCTTGATTTATTTCAGGCATAAATAATTTTGTAGAAGTACTAATTATCGCCTCCGCTTTGAATCTATATCTCTTCCCTCTCCTCTCTTCGGCCGACACACACTCTCTCTCTCTCTCTCTCGGTTCATCGTTAGCTCAAGATGAAAGCACCCGCTTTTGCGTGGCCAAACTTCCCGTGAAGCGATAAATTTCTAGAAACAATAGGAAACTCCGGGGCTAGACAATAGAAGAAATATATGTACCGTCTAGAAAGAGAGAGAGAGAGAGAGAGAGAGAGAGAGAGAGAGAGAGAGAGTGCTGCCCCAACGTAGACGGAAGCGCAGTTTCGAGTTTATTTTGAGGAAAAAAGAGGGCGCCGCTGCCGGGCACACAAGGGCCCAAGGGGTGAAAAAGAAGCGGGCCAATTCCCCACTGTCTCTCTCTCTCCCTCTCTCCCTCTCTCTCTGTCTTCCTGGTCACGGATATGAGAGAGAGCTGGCCAACACCAGTGTCCTGTAGATTCGCTCTCGAGATTGCGAACTGTTGTTCAAACACTGCTGAAAAATAAATGGTAGCCTTGATTTTCTTTGGCGCCGCCTGGCCTCAAAGAAATTCGGCTGCCGTTAGGGGTCGGATTTTAAAAGTACGTAGCCTCGAAAACCAGCTGCCGCGACGCCCGAATATTTCTGGACCTTCTCGCGAAAATAGTTTCTGCCGTATTTCGGCGTAGAACGGACGTACCACGCGAGAATTCGAACTTTGAAACTTATTTCGAAAGTAAATTCCACCGCATCGTTTACGACGACCAAAGGTCGATCCAAGTAAAATTGGCTCGTCGTTGTTGATCTTTCAACTTTGTGACTGCAGAGACGATTCGGACACTGCGTTTTCTAAAATGCTTAATTAAATTGTAGATGCAAGCAGTTGTGTTACTTTCAACATATTTCTAACTAAATCCGACTCGTCTTTGTTAATCTTTCAATTTCGCGATTATAAAGATGACTCGAATATCGCATCTTTTAAAATGCTAAAATTAAATTGTAGATGCAAGTAGTTTGCGATTAATAGTCGGTCAAATTCTGCTACGATTCAAATTGAGATAATGCTTGGAAAATATGTTACTTTTAATATATTTGTAAGCAATGACCCAACTAAATCCGACTTGTCTTTGTCAATCCTTCAATTTCATGATTGCGGATTAACAAAATCTTTTAAAGCAATCAAGTTGCAACTAAATCGCAGATGCAAGTGGTTCGCGGAGAAGGGTTCGGTCGAATTCTGTCACGATTTAAACTATTATGATAGTCGCCCCCCTCGAGAAGGCCGTTTCAATCAACTTACGAATTTCCGAGAAAATATTAGTGCACAATGACGAAAGTCTTACGTTTCACGGGCCGAGAACGTTTCGTGGAAGCGTATTCAGCGTCGGCGACGTGTTGCTCCGGAGATTCGTCGATTTTCTACTATTCAAAATAATGGGAAACGTCTGTTGAACGTCAGTCAATGTCAGTCCGGCGTTGCTCCACCCCCGTGTTCCATGGACGGCTGAGAAAAAGGCACAACAAAACACGAAAATTATCTATCTTTGGCCGACGGTGCCCCGGTTCCGACAATGGGGGCCGAATCACTCTGGAACGTTAATTACACCGTGGCTGTCGGATGACATGTTGCCCGTCGATAAATAACAAAAGACACGATCCTCTGCTTGCTCTATTTCGTTCGGTCTATAATTACATTAGGAGATCGTCCGAAACTCGTTTCGCGATTTGACGGACGAACGCAGTTGGCGGAAGAGTTGTCCTCCCCCCACTCGCCCCTTTATCGTAATTGTCCCGTTCGAAACTCTTACCGGTTCTCGCCGGTCTGGTCGTGTATTTGCATCGGGTCCAAAAAATTTCCGAACTCTTTCGGCTCTTCTAATTGAAGGTTTCAATTCGAAACTCTGTAGTCGCTCCGGAGATTCGATCGAA
Organism: Melipona quadrifasciata; assembly: GCA_001276565.1. NCBI lineage: Eukaryota > Metazoa > Arthropoda > Insecta > Hymenoptera > Apidae > Melipona > Melipona quadrifasciata. Next base: position 414,713 of record KQ435774.1, on the reverse strand, counting down.
CGCGTCGAGAGTTTTAATTTACTCTTTCGCTCCGTGTAACAGCTACAGATCTTGCAAATGAAGAAATTCTGGTAAACTAAAAACTGACGTTTCGAAAGTGCCGAAAACAATCGATGGAATTTCGCAAAGAGAAGTCGTGTAATGACCTACTTGATCTCATTTTAAAGAATTTAAAGCTTCAGTCTCCTGAGTTTGTTTTTTTCTTTTTTTCAAAGATGATCTTACAGGAGGTGATGAGCAAAAGAGTGAAAATTGCAAATTAAACAATTTCTTCCGTGACTGAAGTCTGCCATAGTTTCGACGATTGAAATTTTGTCCTTGTTTTTTTCCCTTCGTTGTTTCATTGAACTTGGAACATCAGGGTTAAGTGACAAGGTTTCTTGAATTTTTCCGGTTAAAAAAAAAAATCATACATCAGGTTGCAAAGGGGAGATTTTAATATTTTTACACGCGTTCGAATTTCGATCATTTTCGAGCAAAAGACACCCTCACTTTCCCCATCTGTTCTTCGAAAAGAACAAACTCACGACTGTCAGGGTAGACATTCCACGCTTGATCACGGATGAGATCAAGTAGGTCATTAGACGACTTAAATGATCGACAATTCTTCATTGTCAGAATAATCTATTCACGTACAAATGATACAGAAAACATCTTTTTCCACGCTCAAGCCGTAACTGCATCATCGTTTAGGCCCAATCAGTCGAAATCCGAATGGAACAATCGAACAATTAGAAAGCGCAGCAGGCCAGACTGGAAATGTCTGCGAAAGACGTACGTGGACGCGAAAGGAATCGCAGCAGCGAGGCTGGGAAGCTGTTTTTCCAAGGGACCTAACGACTGCGACGGAAGACAAATGGAAGAAGACGTTAATTACGCGAGGTCTCTGAAAATGAATTTAACCAGGTCGGGGTATCTGCGAGCGAGATCTGTCGAGGAGGTTAGCGAGAGGAGAGTCTCTCAGGATCTCCCGCTGGTAACATTACCGCGCCAGGGGTTTCGCCAAACAGTTTTTCGAAAAGCGTGGCTGCTCGATGCACTTGCTGGTCCCAGGTAGAAAACGAACGTGGACGTAGTAAAACTCCAGGAAACTCTCTCTCACCTGTCCTCGATTTTTCCCCCTCTGTTTCCCCTCTCATTCTCTCTCTCTCTCTCTCTCTCTCTCTCTCTCTTTCCCTGGCCGGATGATCGATGACTGAAAAACGAGGGGAGAAACGCAACAACGAGCGCCTCGAGTCGCTCGAACGCTAACGAATGATCTCTAAATTTCTGCTTCGAGAACAACAAACGCGCGCACGGACGGGGCAACTTTCGGCTGGCGAGGCGCGCGTTCGAGCGATTTTTGATATCCGAGCAAGGATACAGAGAACGTACGACGACGTTTGATCGGTGACAACACGAGAGGGGTGGAAGTTGCGAAGTTCCGGAGTTTTCCAGGACTTTTGATGGCCTATCGGCGTTGAAATCGAGTTGGGGAATTGAATTTTGTTCTTGTTCTCCGGACGGGCAAATGGGAAAACAAGCGAAAGTGAAGCGATTTTTAATGTTCGTCGCAACTTTCGAACCTCTGAACCTGCTTATTTCGCTGCGCGTGGAATAATTGTAGCTCGAGCAAGTGCGCTTGAAGATGGCGTAAGATGTACCGGCAATATCTCACGAAATTGTTAAATATTCGCGTTAGTCCAGATGTTAATATACGTTGACAACTGAATTCTCAGTGTTGGAATTTATGCAAGGAATGTGTTTCGTAAAACACAATCGCGTGCAACGGTGAAAACAAACTTGAGTTCGTCTTGAAACTAGAAGCCACTATTTTCAAAATACGACATTTTATTTTAGTCTGTTGAAAGCAAAGACTATTTGTAAATTGTCACAGTATGTAAAAACATTGAAAAATTTTCTTCATGACTGGATTCGATCATTGAAGCCTTCTTTTTGCAATAACCTCTTGTTTTCTGTCAATTTTATTCAATGTTAAATTCAAGAAATGGCAACATTTCCGACGTTAGCATATTAGCAAATTTTAGGTATTTTATTTATGACATTTTTGAGAAGAAAAGTGAGAAAATCTTGGAACAAAACGAACCACGTGCTTTAAAAATCGTCTTACAAAGCTGTTTGAATATTTAATGACTGTATTTGTCAACAACGTGACTCGAAGAACCGCGGTAGGTACCCTTCGACAAATTCAAAGCTAGTCGTCGCTGCAACGTTTTCAAATCCGCCGTGTTAAATCGAAAGGATATCTGCAACTTTCGCTCGACTGAAATCGTTAATGTCAAGCAGCAAAAACATAGTCCATCCAATGCGCAATATTACGGAAAACTGAAGCTACATCTAGGCGAGATCGATGCCCGATTGTTACACACCGAAGGCTACTTTCCTCAAAAGTCATTTGTCAAACCACCTTTTGATCAGATACGCCTAGATCCGAATTGACGGATTCTAAGAAAATAGAAGGAACAGAAAATGCGCGAAACGAGGCAAAAACGGCGACAAATGTACCCGAGTTAAAACTGATGGTATGACGGTGCATGAAATCGATACCCGATTGTTGAATACCAAAGGTCTCCTTCCTAAAGTCGTTTGTCAAAAACCACTTTTTATTCGGATATACACGTCTACTCGAGTTGAAAAGTAGGAACACTATTAATAAAAACCGCAGAGAAGCAGCAAAAAATGACGACTGAAGCTGTGGATGTAACAACGCTAAAACATTTTCGGACGAAATCGATGACCATCCTTCAAACACGATACGTCTATTGGATAACAGATTCCAAGAAGAACACTGACACTGTGTCATTACTGTAGAAAGACAAAAGAAAGAAAGAAAAAAAAAAAAAAGAAACACAAAGACAAACGTAAAGGAAAACAATCGAATCAGCTCCCGATTTAACTTCGTCGTTGGCTGAACCCGACGCGCGCGGGTTCTTTCCGTTCTTTCCGTTCCGCTCGATCCGCGCCGCTAACTAATGAGTGATCAGAGCAGAAAACACGTGCAACGTCTCGAATCTCGCGCGTCTTTGCCTTCGCTTTCGATAGCCCCTCATTACTCGAGCGGCGTTCGAGTAACGACCTCGGACGGAGAGATCTCGGAACGGTTTTTTGTATCGCGGGGTCGAAGTCTCTCTTTCTCTCTCGCGCGCGCCGCTGATCAGAATCGCGCGATAACGTTCCGGCTTGGTACGTCGACGTCGTAAATTATGGCCGATCGAGTTCGGCACGGCCACTCTCGTTTCTTCAGGATTCGAAGGTGAATATCTGCGGATGGAGGATCCTTCCATCCTTGAGACGGGCCGGATCGAGCAACCAGCCACTTCCCGCTGCTAGCCCCGGATACCGGCGAGTAAATCCGCGTTGATATCTCTTTATCCGTCCTCCTTCTCCTCCTCCGCCCCCCCCACCCTTTTTTCGCCGCCTACGCCGCAAACAGAATACTCCTCTCGAGCGCCCTATTAAGCCTCTCGATTATCCACGTGCTGACAATCGAGAATCGCCACCAATTCTCGTCTCCTCTCTCTCTGAAATTGGAATTTTTTGCTGACAATCGAGAATCGCCACCAATTCTCGTCTCCTCTCTCTCTCAAATTGGAATTTTCGATTTTACGCTCCACGTTGTGGGAAACCAAGATGAGCACAAAATGTGACAGTTTCCTTTCTTTTAAGTAAAGTAGAAAATGTTACGTAAATTTTGAAGATGGGGTCGGAACATATCGTTTCTTATTTCTGGTGTTAAAGATTGCCTCGAATAATGGGCCGATCGTTGTTGAAATTCCTCTTTGAAGTAACGCGACTGATTCGGAGTAAAAATCACGCGAAACTATGCTTTTGAAGTCGCGTGAAAAATGAGTTTCTAATGTTATCGTATGGGTCCTTATTTCACGGACTCGAGGATCGCTATTAATTTCGATCGTTTCAAATGTTTCAAGTGCTAGAACTATCGGTCATTAAACTCGCGTCAGTAAAATTTAAATTCAAGCATTGGTCGGTAACATTTTCCGTTCAAATCACATCCGAAAACACATCCTTGTGAATCAGAAAAATTGCAAACTGACGATTGCAGTTCTAGTTTCGAATTTTAGTTTGAAAGGAATCTCTCGATACAAATCCCGATCGTTGAATCTAATTAAATCGGCGAAATTGCCGCTACGCGCGACACAAAATTCGAATATTCAAAGTCGACGTTCCAATCATCTTATTATTGCGCATAAAATTAAACGTAAGCAATATCGGACGACAAGAGCTGGACAAGAAAATCCCTCGAAAAGATTTATTAAAAAAAGCGTGAAAGGGGCGCGTTTGGGAGGCAGGCAATGTATATTTATACAATGTATCTTGCGGCGGGATCGCCGCAGATTTTCATTTAATTAGTATGGAGGCATTTCTGTTTTCATCTGACAGATTAGCTCAAAGAAGTCGAATGAGATGCAGGAGATAAAGAACTAGAGGAAGAGGACCAGGACAAAGAGGTTCGCTCCTAATGGCGTTTTCTTAATGAACGTTTCCTTTGTCTTGACCAAACAACGGAGTGCCGGAGCCTGTCTTCCCAGCGAGACGGCCGCGAGATAAATAAATTCGAAATTTTCGCAGCTACGAGGGCGTAGAAACAGGGCAGAAGCGTGTTAATTGCGGCGCCATTGTAACGCAAACATCGGTCCCCCGCGGACGAAACGATTTTTAGAAAAAAGAGAGAGAGAGAAAAATTCAATTTATACGTTGCAACAATTAGCCGCGCGGTCTGTTTAAACCGAGCGTTTCTTTCCTTGATAAACCACCTTGAGACTCCCGTGAATAATTCCTCCGATGTCTGGTATTTTACCGCGGCGTTAATTAAAAATTCCATTTCCTTGCGGCAATCCGTACTCTCCAGTCCCATCTCAATCAAAAAATGTCACCGTCGAAACAAACCCCCGTTTTATCCACTTTGCCCCGTTGTCCAATTAAATATTACACGACCATCTCCTTCGACGGCGGCACCTCCCCCGAGGTGTCCCGCGGAAAACTGAAATTCGCAGCGACAAAGTCTCGCGAAGGTCCGAGGAAACGATCCAATCCCAACGAAACGGAAACAGCGCGGCTTCCACGATTCCCCCGCGAGTTGCAAACCAATCTCCAGGGGTGGCGAACGAAACGAAACGAAACGAAACGAAAGCCAAGAAAACGAGCGAGCGAAACATCGTCCGGCACCTTAAAAACCAATAAAAGTCCCGAAGCGGAAAGGCCGCGCGCGGCTGCAGCGGCTTGTCAGTTGTCACGAATAGCCGGGCAGGGATTGACACACTGACACAGTGGCGCGCTGCATTATTAAACCGGCAACAGCGCGCCCAAGGACGCGGCCGGAATTGGCCCCGAGCAAAAATTAGCCGGCTGTCGCTCAACCGTGGAATTAGTCCGCGAGCAGAGCCGTCCTTCGAACCACTGACCATTCCTCTCTCCTTCGCCGCGGCTCTCCTTTCGTTCGTCCGATCGAGACGCGCTGTAATTGACGCGAGATCAACAGCTCCTCCGCCGAGCCACTCCGTTCGATGCCGAGCCGATATTCCCCGACTGGCGTTCAGGAGGAAGCTGAAACTGAAAGCGTGCCGATTGCGATAATGATGCGCAAACGACGCAGGTTGTGCAAGCACGTTACACTTTTGTATAAATGATTTTATTTCGTTTCTTTTAAACATGATTTCTAAATATTTTGACGAAGCTTCGAAACGTCGCAACTGAAATATGGCACCTCGGCATTGTTTTTTTCTTTTTTTCTTTTTTTTTTACGATTTTAGTAAAGAAAACCTTCAACGTGCCATTATAGCCGGGAGAAAATTACAGAAACATAATACTCTTCACCCGCCCGCGAGCAATATTTCGATTGATTGGACCACAAATGATCCGCGTGTTTCCCGCGGACACGAAAAAAATCCCTCGGTAGTATCGACGTATTTTGAATGCAGAGAAAGAGAGGGACAGCGTCTTCCAAGTCCGCGCGTTTCCTCGACCCTATCTAATTCCACCTCTCCCTCGCTCCCTCTCGCCGTCCTTACCTTCACTCTCACTCTTTGCTTTTATCTTCCCCCTGACTCTGATCCTTTTCTACTTCCTCGTTCTCTCCCCTCGCTCCACCCTCGTTTACCCGCGTCGTCTTCCGTCCTCGCGCATCTCTTCCGTCCTCCTCCTCCTTCGTCCGCCGTATCCATCCACCTGCTTTCCACCCTTCTCTCCAGCGCGGCACACACACACACCACCCTTCAGCGGCACCCTCGCAAACCATTCGAGCTATCCAACCCCCCCTTTGGATATCTCCATACGCCACTTACCCGGGCTCAGGATGTTCTCCGTGCGTACGCGCGTGGAATCTGTAAGCACCGATAGGGTCGCGCCGATTATACTTCCAGTTTATCTGCATCGGGGTCGTAACTTCGCGGATCCTTCGCGGCCGCGACAGCGAGCAAACGTGGAAGGAAAAGGCCGTGTCGCTCGATCGTTCCGCAAATTGTTGCAAATTGTTGCAAGAAAGGGAAACGACTCCTCTGCCAATTTATTCCTGCAAATCAAATTCAAATTCAAATTCCGTCGAAAGGTTTTCCTCTCGATCTCTTGGAATTTTCTCTCGCAAAATGACCGCAGCGCGCTCGGCGCTGAATATTCCCGCCATCGTCCAAAGCCATCAACGCGTGTAAATTCCGCCTTCGACGAGGCGAAAAAAAAAAAAAAAAAAAAAAAAAAAAGAAAATGCACAACGACGTCAGTCAAGGAAACGTGTGAAAGAAGATACCGGCGTAACACTTTGAGTTCCCCGTGAAAGCCATCGGTCCCTCCGACAGCTTCTTCGACCCGCGTCAACCGCGTGGCGGGTTTCTTCCCTCGCACGTGCGTGCGCGCGTCCGCGCCCGCGTCAGGTGATTAAAAGCAATAAAGCCGAAGTAATGTCGCGTGCAGGGGTCCGGTAACGCGGCAAAAAGAGACTCGACGATAAAAAAAGAAACGTTCCTTATCGGTCGAGGCGATCGGTTACTCGAGCTTGAGCGTCACTGTCCTCGGTCCGTTCTGCTCTCGGCGAAGGGGTGGCCACCCCTTCGTCCGACTGTAGAATGTTGTCGCTGGAGGCGGCAGCGACGATGGCCAGAGAAAGCGGCGCGTCCACCGAGAGACAGAGGGAGGCCGGCGGAGGAAAAAGAGCGAGAGACACGGGGGGGTGGACTTTAGAGTCCAGCCAAGGGGAGCAAGAGCGGCTAGATGGCTGGGGTGACCGGGAGGAAGGCAGAGAATTTACGCCCGCCAGTGAATTCCTACAAGACCTCATATCGTACGCGCGCACGCACCAATGTGTGCACACACAAATACGCACTGGATATGTACAAGGTGTTTCAAAGTGTTTAAACTTTGTCGAACGATGGAACGTGCAGTAAAGGGCATAATTGTGCCGACGTCGAAATGAAAAGTTGTCGATAACTTAAACTTTGACGATTTTTTTTACGTAAATTCGCCCTTTTCATCGGATCGTGCAGCAGGTGGGAAAGTGGGGACATCTTTCTCTCGAAAATTGTAAACATTTTTCTGGTAACTCTCCACCCTCCCTCTTACAACCAACCCTTAAAATTTATTACGATTTTCTTTCACCAATCTGACCCAACAATCAACAAGTTTCAAGTAGTCGTTACAAAGGAGAAATTTTAATCTTCGAGACCATGGTAGATTTAGTTGCAAAATGACTTTTCTTTCTTTTTATGCTACATGCTTGTCGCAAAAGAAACCTCATTTGCTTTTCATTCTCAATTAATTTATTTAAACTTTCAAATGGTATACGGTGCTGTGAAATCTCCATTGAACGCTTTGGCAAAGTTGGATTCGTCTAGCAACATCAAGCGATTCACGTTTATTAAAATTATTACTTTTGATTGGCAGTGTACGTAATATTCTCGTTTTGTGACAAGCGTAGCTAACGTTGTCGTTTCTTTCGTATTTCCGTTCAAGTTTCAAGCGACACATGTTCGCTTCACCGTATCCACAGAACAAGCACAGAGCTGAGAAATTTTCGAAACACCCCAAACATGTGTACGAGATACGTGCACAGAGCGAGGAAAATTCTCGCGCACTTGAACGGTGAGCAGTGCTTGTTGATCCCACCGAAGGGAATCCATAAATTCTGCAACACGTGGGAATCCGTCAACGCTGTTGAACCGTTCTTGTGTTTCAACTGTCAGTTGACACGTGCTTCACTCTGTGTGTCGAAGCTCGAAAGGTGTCGTGTTCGCCTACACCGTTTACTGCAATGGCAATTTCGCCTTGGTTTCGAGACTTTCGAATTTTTCTACGTACATACACGTAGGCAACACAACAGTGGCGAGTGTTTATGAAGCTGAGTTTGCTGCTTGAATATTGTTATGGTTATAAGGGTACACGGTCTTTCTTACAGACGCGTTCTTATTTGTACGGTTACGAAAGTCACTTTCTCCGAATTTCTTGCTCTCGCGTTTGTTTACTTTGCTTGTAAGAGCATAACTGAACATAACAACGATGAAAGACTGTCGACACGTTTGAATTTTGACCATTTTCGAGAACATAAGTGGACTGTGAAAGTATGTGTACGATTCTTTCTCTAGACAGCTATACACGTACAATCGTGACGACATGTTCAATTTCCAGATCGGTCAAACATCGTGAGACTTCCAAACTAATTGAATTTGAAAGCGAGAATGAAAATCGGACATTGGACAATTTGTTTACGCTTGAATCGGACTCGGTAGGTGAGGCGGTTCGAACGAAATTAACGAAACACTCGGTATAAATGTCTTTAGCCCGAGCGTAGAGCCAGTGTAATCCCGTAACGATGTCAGGCACCGCGTACGCTCGTTACCGAAGTTAAATGTCAATAAACAGTCCGCGTAGACCGGAATTCCGAGGCACCTTAACGTTGGGCCAAACAGAAGCGGCAAAGCAAGGCGCCAATCACGCGCGAAGACAAACACCGACGTCGGACCATCGCTGATTGCCGAGGAAGTCCTTCCAGGACCTTGCTGTTCCTGCTGGTAGGCAATGCCCCCGCGCCCGTCCCGAGGACAACGTACCCTGAATACGAAATCAAAAGGCGTCCGTTCTCTACCCCCCCCCCCCCCCCCCCCCCCCCCCAAGTTCAAACATTCGAGGCTCCGTGGCTCACGGCTCAGCTGCGTATGACCGTTTAATGGTGACCTTGCAATTATTAAACGAAACCCCTTTAAGGTCCGAAGCCTAAGGAAATTAGACGCAGCTGGCGCTTGTGTTGCATTTTCGGATTTCACCGAGTGAAAACTCTCCAACGGTGGTGGAAGACGCGTTGAAATCGGCTTGAGGCTGTTCCTCGTTGCACGCTTCAACCTATCCGCTAATTATCTAATTACGCGGGTAAATATAAGTTTGCCGATAACTGCGCGGCTTGTTACGTCATCTTATTTTTAGCCTCGCACGTGGCGCGCGTCACAGACTGCGTGGCATGTAAAAAAGAACTTTGCGTTCTAAATTTAATTCGCGTTATTAATAACGCAACGCGCGAAGAAGAAAGCTCCCTCGGATTTCATGCAGGACGAAAGAGGCGACATCCTCGCCTCAAGGTTGAACGACCAGAAGCAATATTTCGTCGCTTCCGATGGATCGACGTCCGTCATCCAGGTTCCATTATGCGCGTCCAGGGCGGAACGACGACGACGACGACGACGATCTGGAACGTCAGGGGATCAACCTGGCCCTGTCTTCGATCTCGGCCGATTTGATTTCAGGGCGTGACGCCGAAAGAAGAAGCAGATATCGAGGGATGTGTTTCGCTTGTCCAAGCCGCACGGCTTCGTGAATATTCCAAGCTCTAAAAGCTTCTCTCTCTTCCCCCTTTCTCTGCCCGGTCTACTTGCCCAGATGTACGACGAACGAAGGGTCCATCACGTCCATAACAAGCTCTCTCCCTCTCTCTCTCTTTCTCCCTCCCCCATCCTCTCCCCTCTCTGTCTACATTCGCTCTCCTCTCCTCGCTCCCTCGGTTCGAGGTCTTTCCCTCGCACCAGCAGCCTCTCTAGGCCTCCTCGAGGAGGGCTCTCAAAGGGTCCAGGGCTACGGAGACGTTGGCACCAGGGGGAGTGAACCAGAGAAGGCCAGAGAACGGAAGAGACGCGCACCAGCGCGAAACCGACAGAGATGAAGGGAGATGAGACGAGAGAGAGAGAGAGAGGGAGAGAGCGAGACGAAGAGAGGAAGAGGAGCGGACCTACCGCGCCTACGTTAGGTAAATTCGGTGTAACTCGAGGGGATGAGAGGATAAGAGAGAGGAGCTCGCGCTCTGCCGGCAAGAGGAGAGGAAGAGGAGAGGAAGAGGAGAGGGAGAGGAAGGACGGACGAAGACGGACGAAGAGAGAATTTGCTAGGAGCAGACCATCGCCCACAGGGGTGGACCGGTGATCGATAGCCACACACTACCACCGCCACCACCTTCGCAGCCTGGACTCTTCCTACATTGGATAACTCGGCGAGCTTCCAATCTGCTAGAGCGTTCCCTGTCCTTCCACCGGATTTACATTCGAAGACCAAACGCTACGCTTACAGCGGACGCTGGTTTCGACGAATGAAACGTCCCTAGGTCGCGATGCGCGCGTTTGGAAAGATCTACCTTGGCTTTTGATTCGAGCGAGCAGAGACCAACCTGGGATTCGTCTCGAGTTTCAATATTTTTAGAATTGCACCGTTCGGCAGCATGCGAAGCTGTACGAATTTTCGAACGTCTTCGCCATCCTCCACGAGCTTCACCGAGAAATTCCATCGAATCGTTAGTCTTCTTTGACAAGAGGAACCACGCTGACCGGTGTTTGCTCAGGTGGTAGCAGGGATTAGAGTTCAGTTCATCGGCTCCCGATCCAGATTTCCCGTCTGCCGTTGCGTCCTTTCCAAAATCGCCCGACATTAGCATCGACTGTCGTTCAGCCGGTGTAATTGGGATTTTCCCGATCGGCGTTGGAATTCAGCAGCTCGAGCCAATCTGCCCAATTCGCGTAGCCTCCCTTCGTTCCCTTGCACAATCGATTACAAAGTTCCTATCTTTTTAGCACTCGAGTCATCGAGCTGCGAGTTCAAACTGCGCCAATGAAAATGACGCTTCAACTGGTCCCTTCGACCAAGATCAACTACCGAGAAACTGTGCAAGATTTCGACCTTGGCAAATGGTTCACAAATTGAGTCGTTCGTTCTTTTTCGAGCATGTTTGAAGGCCACTCCGTCAAAATTATCAACAAAAGATAACGAGTAACAAGCAATGGAACAAAATTATCAATTACAAGTAACATTGGTATGCCAAAGTTCATTCACGTCGATTCACGTTGATTGGCAAGGTTTCAAGACCTCGTGAAAGGATACAATGAGAGAAATTACTTGACGGCGATGCACGAAAGCGGACCAGATCTATCTGGAAGCTGATGCGAGCCGAAATTTTTTTCGCGTTGACCTCGCCCGCAAAGTAAGTGCACTTTTCCCGCCAAGGGAGGCGTTACTTCCCGCCATTACGACGCGTAAAGATTAACAGCGGCTTCCTGCTCGTCCGCCGGCTATTCGACGTTCTTCTTTTTCTCGCAGCGCGCAACTAATTGCGACGATGCAGGCATATTTCTGCTCTCGCGCACCGCCCGAGAAAAATGGAGCCTGCCACCTTCAGCCACCCTCCGGCCACCCTCTGACCAACCCTCGCCGGGTTTTTTTCAACCGCGTGCAGGCCCGCAAACCGTGCATTGTGCGCCTCTTTTCGCTCTTCTCTCGTCTCGCCACGTCCGCAACGAGAACACGCGCGCTTTTCATCGTTCGTCTCTCTCCCTTTGCCACCGTGTCTCTTCGCCTCGTACCACCGATTCTTTCCGCAGTCGGGGCCCCCTTGTCTCTCTATTCTCCGCATCTTCGTTCTCTTCTCCCTGGCTTTCCCGTTTGGCTTGGCTTTTATTGCGGCGAGTTCTCCCCGTATTTGCGGTGGCAGGGTTTTACCCGAAATCGCGATTAGCAGCAGGACAACCACGTGCTGCCGCTGCGCGTGATTTATTTTTATTACCGCGCCACGAGAGCCGCTCTTCTCTCTCTCTCTCATTATGAAGCCGTTACGCGTTATTACGGCTACTTACCACTGACGCGTCGACGGAACGCCAGTTATCGGACGAAACGTGCTCGGAATCAGCGGTTTTGGTCTTCTCTCCTTACGCGCTGCGAGATTTCAATTCGAGCCTCGGTAAAACTCGTGCTCGAGATCGGAAGCTTCGCCGCCCGACAAAGGAGACAATTATTTTCACTCGGTTTTGTCGTCGGAGCGCTCAATAATTTCCTCCGTCTAGCCGACCGAACAAAACCCGACGCGAATAAATAAAGCAACGAGGAACGGGGGAGGGACGATTCCTCTCCCCTCCCTCGGCGTGTTCCCCGATAAACGAAACTCCGTGCCCCCTGCAAATTTTCGAGCTCGCTTCTCCGTAGCCGTCGCGACGATCCGACGAAATTCCTTTGAAGGTGATTCATCGGGATCTCGTCCGAGGAATTATTTATGCCGTGTCCAGGATCAGCGTGGCTTGTATTTCAGAAAATAAGAAAAGAAAAAACAGGAAAGAAAATAAAGAAAAGAAGAGTGAAATCAAGGGGAATCGTCGCGTATACGGAGGAGAATAAGGGAACGTCGGTCCCAGGAGTGCCACGATCCCGGGATTTGTTTGCCACCACCTACCCCCGCAAACGTGCTTCCACGTAACAGAGTCAATTCCAATGAGGAAACGCGAGTCCTTCGCGTTTTGTGTCCCGCCGAATATGGCCAGGATTCGAATTAATATTTACGAACGACGCGGAACGGCTCTCGCCGATCTTCCGCGTTTCTGCCGTTTCGCGATTTTTAAATCGGGCATTCTGCGAGAGCCAAGCGTGTATGTGTAACGTAAAAATGGATTACGCCCGTTCGTTCGCACTTGGCGCGGGAGATTAAACGGAGTTTTCACAAATCTCTTCTTTCTCTCTCTTGTTCAACACATTTCGAGACCATCTTGGATTTCGTACGAAGAAGAAAGAACACACCTTTCGCAGCATTTCGTAAATTTATACTTTTATCCGAATTAAATGTGCAATTATATTTTATGTTTCATGTAATCGAAGAACTTGAATAAAGATTTGTTACAAAAGTATCGGATCCTTCTTTATTTTGCCAATTTCAACAAGCTACGAAAAAAGAATTTTCTACCACCCTTTTCTTTTCCATGCATCGTCTTAGTATCTTAACACTTTCCCGGCGGGATATTTGAAATGACGTACAGTCGCGTGCAAGAGATATTATTTTTACGAACGTTTTATAAATAACTGTGCAATTTTTATCACTGTACCGTGTCAATTTAGCCAATTTTAATTTCATTAGTGACAATCGAGCCTCTGCTTTCAAGAATTCAGTTGACACTTTTGCGGCGGGATATTTGAAATGACGTACAGTCGCGTGCAAGAGATATTATTTTTACGAACGTTTTATAAATAACTGTGCAATTTTTATCACTGTACCGTGTCAATTTAGCCAATTTTAATTTCATTAGTGACAATCGAGCCTCTGTTTTCAAGAATTCAGTTGACACTTTCGCGGCGGGATATTTGAAATGACGTACAGTCGCGTGCAAGAGATATTATTTTTACGAACGTTTTATAAATAACTGTGCAATTTTTGTCACTGTACCGTGTCAATTTAGCCAATTTCAATTTTATTAATGACAATTGAGCCTCTGTTTTCAAGAATTCAGTTGACACTTTCGCGGCGGGATATTTGAAATGATATACAGTCGCGTGTAAGAAATACTACTTTTATGTACGTTTTATAAATAACTGTGCAATTTTTGTCACTGTACCGTGTCAATTTAGCCAATTTCAATTTTATTAATGACAATTGAGCCTCTGTTTTCAAGAATTCAGTTGACACTTTCGCGGCGGGATATTTGAAACGACAGTCGCGCGTAGGAAATATCACTTTACGTATGTTTTGTAAATGACTGTGCAATTTTTCTTATCGTACCACATTGATTTAACTGTATTGTAATTTTATCAACGTACTGTTGACAATCGAACTCCGATCAATACGACTGATTTCAGACAATCGTTTCAATCACTTAAAAGATACTTAAAAGATGTTCTCGTCAAAATGAAACATTAATTTCATTAAAAATCTACTTATTTATTTCAATTGTCGTTTAAACTGCAGTGATTTATACGTAAACGTTATTTTCATTCGTTTATTTATATTTTTAGCCAACCAAAATCGAGTATTACGCACACTCGTGTATACACGCACGCCGTGGAAAGTGTTAATCATTCCAGACGGAAAATCTCTGTACCGGCGCCAATTGAACGAGCGAGAGAATACACGGTACGGAAGAACCGTTTTCATTTTTGCTGGCGAAAGCAAGCGCCGGTGCTGCTGCGTCGCGGAGGGAATACACGGCAGAGATGCGGAAAGGCAGATAGAGGAAAACGTAGCCGGATGAATGCAGCCGGTAGATTCGGCATGGATTTCCAGCGACGGTAAAACCGTCACGATTTCCGTGCGATTGTCGCCCGTGAACGGTCGGACAAGCATTGTCCGCGGAGCAAGAAGGAAGGGGCGCAGCGGGTGGCAAGCGTTAGGAAATTCGCCTGCAGCGGAGGGGCTGCACCGAGGTCAGGAGGGGGTGGCCAAAGGCTAAGCCGAAACCTTTTTCAAGGATAAAGACTTCTCCCTCCCTCCCTCCCTCCCTCTTTCTCTCTCTTTCTATCTTCGACTTTGCTTTCCCGCGCATTGTACGTACGTACGCGCGCTGTCTCTCCTTCTCTCTTCTTCTTCTTCTTCTTGCTCGCTCACTTGCTGAAAGAACGCGAACGCGGCGAATCGTCCCTGTCTTTCACCTTTCTCTTGCTTTCTCTTTCCTCTTGGCGCAAGCCCGGGAAGAAAGGTGTACGTATTCCGTGGCGAAGCTTCGTCTTTGTCCATCTTCCGCGCCGCCTCGCCGCGCGCCGGCGA
>KQ435774.1:353431-364943 GCA_001276565.1 Melipona quadrifasciata | reverse complement strand
CGATCTTACCTTTCGGTCGATAATCACAAGTGAAACACCATCGTGCGGGCGTGGATTACCTAGTACCGACCGTAACTGTTGCCCCGTTACATCCTTACGATCCTTGATCCTTGATCTTAGTTCTCGATGCCCAGTCCTCCAAGTCCTCGTCTCGAATCACGTCCTCAGATGGACGTTGTAGTTGTTGTTCTTTTTCTTGTGCGTCTCGAGGTGCTTCATCATATGGTCCTTCCTGATGAATCCCTTGCCGCAAATATCACAGGCGTACGGCTTTTCGCCAGTGTGGAGGCACATGTGCCGTCTGAGGTCAGTTTTGTGGTTGAACTGCTTCGGACATATCTCGCACTTGTACGGCTTGTCACCGGCGTGCTTCTGCAGGTGCTCCGCGTGCACGTAATCGAAGCGGAACCTCTTGCCGCACTGATTGCATTTGAACGGCTTGTCGCCAGAGTGGAAGCTCTTGTTGTGTTGCGTCAGGTAGCAAGACTTGTTGAAGATCTTGTCGCACTCGATGCACTTGTGAAAGCCGTTCTCGGAAATGTAGTGCGAGCCGGTGTTGGTACTTGTCACCTGATGCTCCTTAGTGATCACAGAAATGCGTTTCGATTTCGAATGCTTCTTCGACGATTTGTCGCCTTGGCTCGGACTCGATTCACTCTTCACGTGCATCTGTTGCGGCAGATTGTTGTTCGCCTCGAGATTCTCCTGAGACTGCTGGAGCGGGTACGACAGATGCTGATTATTGTGATGGGTTTGAATCTCGTACTGCTTGATGATCATGCCGTCGGTGTTTGGCTGCATGTTCGCGTCCATGTTGGCAAGGGATTCGTATCGAGGCGGTGAGTTTCTGTACGGAACGTAGTTGGATCCGGACGAGTCGAACGATCGATTCTGAGGAGATACGTTCTCCTCTGGACTTAGCCCCCCCACGTTTACGGCCTCCAATTGATTCTGGCCGATAAAAAACCCGGCTACGTTGAATTGAGTGAAACACGGCAGAGGCCTTTGATGATGGTTGCTAAAGGTCCCAAAACCGGGTAACACATCCAGACATTGCAGCTGTTGTTGTTGTTGTTGCTGTTCTTGTTGCTGCTGCTGCTGCTGGTGCTGGTGCTGGTGCTGCTGCTGTTGATCGTGATGCTGTGACTGCTGCTGATGTTGAGATTGCCCGGTGAGTGAAAAAGACATCTCATTACCAGTAGTAGTTAGTTGGATGGTGATAGACTCCAGCAGTCCCGGGATGTTGGTAGTAGGTATAACGTGGGGGGGCAAGGCGTTTGGGTACGGCTGATGAGGCATCGTAGTACCCCCCATCGCCGTGGGCGAAGCCATTGCTGGGTGGACCGAGCCCGGCGTTATGGGAGATGGGGAATTCATGTGATGGTGTGGGTGGGATGGGCCCATTGACGAAGGCGAATTCAGGTGGGGCGCCGGCGGTGGGTGCATGGGTGACATGGGTGAATTCATGGGGTGGACAGGAAGTTGGCCCGGTGGCGAACCCATTGATAGGTGATGAAGCTGCTGCTGCGGTTGCTGCTGCTGCTGATGTTGATGTTGGTGTTGGTGGCTCAACTGAGGGGACAATGAACTCATTTGATGTTGATGATGACCCGCCAGCGGTGATTCCACCGGAGAATTGAGCGGCGGTACCATTGTGGAGGCCAAGTGGGCCGCCGTAGGCGACGGTTGCGTTAGGGCCGCCGCTACCGCCGAAGATTCGCTGCTGCTGCTGCTGCTGCTGTTGCTGTTGTTGGAATTGTTGTTGTTGCTGCTGCTGCTGTTGTAGAGAGTGGTGGGCGTGTGGAGCAGGCCCCTCGCCGCCTCGCCCGAGGGACCTGCCATCAAGTTTGGGGGACTCCCGGAAGAAGATAACTCCGGCGATCTAGATGGTCCTCCGCCCCTGCCACCAGAATGGCTATCTCTACCAGGATGATGATGAGCGCTGATCGGCAAATTGGCTGGATCCGGCTGATTGCTCTGTTTCACCGCGTTCTTATGTAGCGTTGTGTTATAGTGCCTCTTCAAATGGCCCGAGCTGGTGAACCACTTGTTGCACGCAGTGCAGTTATAGGTCTTTGGCCGCCGCGCCTCGTTACTTTTCCACGATTGATTAGCCAAAGGTGGAGGTTTCGGTGGTTGTTGCAAAAGACCTCCAGGCATTTGGTGACCCGGTATCGGCTGCGTGCTCGTAATGATTGGGGAGCCTGGATGTCGTTGCGGTTCGACAGGCATGTGCTGCCCCCGCATGAATTGGCCCTGATCCGAGAGAGATGAAACACCGTCCAACGGGCCCATTGGCGACAAACCGGGATGGTAGTCGTGCTGCTGCGCAGCCGGTGGCCAACCCAGCATGGAACTCACCGAATGCGTTCCGGCCCGTTGCTGTTGCTGATGTTGCTGCATCACTTGCTGCTGATGAATCTGCATATGCAGCTCTTGCTGCTGCTGGTGATGAATCCGCATCAGCTCTTCCTCGTATCTGTGAGTCTGTACCTTGTGCGAATCCAGGTCTAAAATTTCCGCCTGTTCGTCCGGTTCCTGTTTCGCCTCAATTTCCACCGGTTGCCCGCCATTGTAGTCGTAGCCAGGCTGCTGTTGTTGCTGCTGGCTAGACTGCGGCGGTGACGCGTGCATCTGCTGTTGCTGCTGACTCTGTTGTTGCGGGCTGCTACCCAGCTGCTGATATTGATGCTGTCCTGGATATCCACCGGGTGAATTCGAGTGATTCGCCCTTACGTGTTCACCCAGCTGATTCGCGTTTTCGTACACTGCACCGCACTTGTCGCATTGTAGGTGCGGACTCCTCGGACTGGTCGAACTCACTGAACTCGTACGATCCGGTGCGAAGTGTTGTTGATGTTGATACGGATGGTAACGCGAGTAACTCACACCGCCGTTATCTTCGTGCGGCGGTGAATAGTGATGGGGCATCATGTAGGCCTGATCGTTTTGCATGAAGTAACTTGTTTCGCCGAACATTGACGGCTGGAATTGATTGTAAGTTTGAGTTCCAGTTGGCTGCTGCTGCTGCTGTTGTTGTTGTTGTTGTTGAGCCTGTTGCTGTTGCTGTTGTTGCGACGGCTGTTGCTGCTGCTGCTGCGTGGATGGTTGTTGAGACGATGACGTTGGATCTTGCGAGGGCGACCTCGAGGAGGTAGTTTCACTCGAGTCCGCTGGCGCGGTTACACTATCGCGCTTAACGCCCACGTGACTGTTGTGATTGCCGGCCTTACTGTTGTTGTTGTTACTCTCTTCCTGTTGAGCTTGACTCGCCCACTGGCTTAGCAGGTTCTCGTGGTGGTATCGCAGGTGCACTTCAAGACTCTTATCGCTTTCGAAGTAAACGTCGCAGTCCTTGCAATGATGCTCCAGATTCGAACTTCCACCTACGTACTGTTGTTGTTGTTGTTGCTGTTGCTGTTGCTGTTGTTGCTCGACACTCATTTCACTCATATTGTCCCCCATTCGCTATCCCACTGTCGTCTCTTTTTCGGTCCCTCTCTCTCTCTCTCTCTCTCTCTCTCTCTCTCTCCGTGAAAAGAAGCCGCCTTCTCGTCTCTCTCGTTTCTCTCGCTCTTTTCTTTTAATTCTTTCTATAAAACACAATGGGAAGACGACCCGTCACACAACGTTGCACTGAAACGAACGTGATGCAGACACACATGCGCGCGTACACGCGCTCACGCGCGCGCAAAGTTCCGATAACAATCTGTCCTGATATCACGTTGTTTTTACTTCACTTTCTCGATCAAGAGGAACGGACACGGGGAACGCGCGTTACGTCGCGACGTCTCGCATCTCCCTCCTACCAGTCGTCGACGAGCGCCGATACAGGTTCCCCCGCAGACAGCACATGGGCGATGATTCGAGAAAGACACGATAATCAGAGTCACATGCAAACATTCGCGAGTGAGTCGTGTTTTGCGAGGCGAATTATCGGAAAAAAAAAAGAAAAATAAAAGGAAAAAAGAAAAAAAGCGGATTACAGCATGTTCTACATTTATCATATGCTCGTACGTACTCCGTGTACGAATGTCCAGGTCAATCCGGATCGCTCCACCTGGTGCGATTCCGATTGTATCACTGTATGCGGCATCATCGCACCTCACTACCGCTTCGACGATGCGCCAACAATGGCAACAACAGTAATAACTGGCTTTAAATGGCTCTTTCAACACGCGTCGACAAACCGGCCTCCTCCTTCAGCATCAGTTCGCGTCCATTGGACGCTCTGTCCAAATGCTGAGGATTGTGTCCGGAGCTCGGCTTCTTCAGATGGAAGAAAAGCTCGCCGAGGAAGGAACGCAGACCGAACGGCGGCAAATAAAAGAACGAGAAAAATAAACAAACGATAACGGCGCGTGTGCGATTTACATCGTTCGGTTCTCGATCGCTCAATTTCCGGTCACTGGTCACTGCTTCTCTGGTAGTCGACGACTTCGGCGGCGAACGAGTTCACGCGATACGACGGTAACCGGGAATCTTCGTTTTCGAATCATTGGTCATATCACGATCAATCACTTTCTCACTTTCACTGACGATACAACGCGTCCGCGTTGTCTTCACCACGAAAAGCGTCGTCGCGTTCGTACGAAATCGGCCGCTCGATTCTCTCTTCACTCACCGTGACGAAGCACCGCGCTGATCCGATCGGAACCCGCAAATTTCCAGTCGAAAAATCGACAACTATCGGTGAATGCAGACACGAGACGAACGTATCCTTCGAACTTCGAACTGCTAGTGTAAATAGTTACACCGCTGCGTCTTGAACCTCGTGCCTACCGCTTTCTCCCTTCTCCGCGGTGGCACTCTCCACGACGCGATGGTCGGTTTACTTTCTTTCTCCCTCTCTCCCTCTCTCCCTCTCTCCCTCTCTCTCACTTTATTCTATTGATACACTCGGGGCAGACCCGTTTGGCGCGAGTACCGACACTATTCTGCAGGTTGAAATTCCAGAGTTCGGAGTTTCGAGTCCTCGGGCTCGCGCCAAGGCACTACTTGCGCCACGTCCCTCATACCTTCCGAGCCAACTCTGCTGCCCCCTCTATGCCGTCACTTGCTAGCTCACGTACTCGCTCTTTCCAACCATCTGCACTCTCTCTCCTCCGCACTTCTTCCCCACCCTTCTTCACCGCTATCCTACACGAAATGCTCGCCTCTCTTTTCCACCACCGACCAACTCACCCTCTCTCTCTCCCTCGCCCTCTTTCACTCCCTCCTTCTCTTTCCTACGCCGCACTTGCTTCCTTCTTCATTCTTAATGTTACTCGGCCGATCGTACTTTCTCCTTTCAATCTCTCCTTCAGTCCGCTCTGTCTCCTCACTCTGTCTCGACTACACCTCTCACCCTCCCGCTTCCTCGGTTTACCAGAATAACATCTTTCTCCCTTCGATCCAACAACCTTCGTCCCTTTTCTCGCTCTAACCACTCGTTTCTTCCTTCTCTCTCCAACGTTCCTCTAACCACCGTCTTTCCTCCTTTCGCCAACGGCAACTTCCCTTTCCCACCTAGCACCTTCGACCAAAGCTCCCTCTTCACGCAGCCATGTACAGCACGGGCGAGCGACGGAGAAAGAAGAAACGAAAAGGACAGGCCCGACGAGGAGGCAAACAACTCGAGACAGCCAACCAAATTTGAGACGTCGAGCGCTTCTTGCCCCCACCATTTCTTCCTTGCCCCTCCGCACTTCTGTTACAGTCCGCGGGTTCCTACAGTTCTCTTCTCCCTCTTTCACTCATACTATCTCTCTCTCTCTCTCTCTCTTTTACTCGCCGGCCTGGTCGTCTTTGTCACCCTATCGTCTAAAAGGACGACGAATCCTGTGGGAAGCCGAATGTTTCCTCTCTTCGTTTCTCGTTCCTCTCGCGCGCGTCTCTTCTTCTGCCACGACCAACCATCGTTTGTTTTTCTTCTTTATCTTTTTCTCCTTCTTCCACACCCTCCTCCTCTCGCAACCCCCTACCGGCTTCGTTCGTGTTTCTTCTTCTTCTTCTTCTCTTCTTCTTCTTCTTCTTCTTCTTCTTCTTCTTCTTCTTTGGTCCTTCTGTTCTTCGTGCGATCAACAAAAAGAGAGACAAAGAGGAGGAGAGTCGCGCATGACACAGGAATCTTTGCGCGTTTCGTATCCCCGACGCCGCGTCCTCGCACACGCGAAACCCTATCCGGCGAGATTTTTCGAAACTCGAAAGTTCAGGCCTTCTTTGCTCCTCTCTCTGCTTCCAGCGGAATTTTCGTGAACGGCGATCCAGCCGCGCGTCGCGGCGCTGTTTTTGCCATGCTGAAATCGCGGGAAATTTTCTGCAAACTCTCGAACGCACGGACTAACATTCCAGCACGGATTCTCCTTCAATTGTAGAACAGTTTTCTTGCAAACAGTGTCGAATGATCGCGGAACGCGAAGAAACAACATTTGGAAATCAGTAGAGTTCCGAACGGCAAATTATCGCGGAAAGCGAGAACACAACATTTCCAGCACGTGCAAATTAATTAGATATTAATGTTTTTGGTGGTTGTAAAATACTCGTTTTACAGAATTTTTAAGGCACGTTACGCACTAAAGTTTTTAAAAAAGTCTTTTTGTTGGTTTCATCGACGTTAATTGTCCTTTCTTTTTTTTTTCTACGTTTCATTCCCTAACGTACATAGCTTCTTCCATCAGCGAAAGGAAAAAAATTCATTCCCCTCGAGCAAGGTCAACTGATATCCTGCCCCAGTGAACGCAATTCGCCTAACTTCCTATTAACCTGCTAACCAGAGAGGACAAGTTAGCTCGACGTTTGATTAATATTTAGCTTAACAATCAGAATCGGACGATCATCGTCGAAATCAAAAATTTTCAACGTTTCCCGCTCTCTCTCTCATAATTTCCAAAACACGTGTTAATTATTTCACGGTCGTTATTATATTTCTCGCTTGTTGCTCTGCCAGCGTACGACAAAATGAGAATTTGATCATGAAAAGCACTTACATGGCGTCGACCGTGAGTGACCTTGAATTAATATTTTCGAATTATGTCCGTTGTTCTGGAAGGATCGTCTGTGGTGTCTGAAATGAAACGAATTATTAATTTAAATCGTTAACTTTGATTTCCAACGATCTGACAGCTTCGGCCACTCCCGAAGGGGGGTTAATAATTGTGACTGATACTCACATTCACCGAGACGTGTTTCTTGACTAACTTTGTCTGCGATCAACCGATTAGCTGTTCCTAGATTCTCACCTTGCGCGCGAGCCAATTTTATAAGCGTCTGTCAGGCGGTGATAGCCAATCACATTCAAAGTATCGGCCGGTACTTTATTCCCCTGATAACCTGTGAACCTGTGAATGTCACGCGGCGGTCGGGGCAGCTGTACTTTGAATTCAAAAAACAAACAAATTCGTATGTCAGTTAGAAAGATAACAACAGCAAACGACAAAGTGGCTGTTGGGGAAGCGAGTTAAACGCTAGGACTTGTCAACAGTATATAATTTCTTCATGTCGACAAGAAGTCGTGACTTGTTTCTTGTTTATTATTTAAATTCTACATGCACAGAAAACGAAATCGTCAACACCTACGTTTTTGTAATATTAATTACAATACAATTACTCATAACGTTGAAACCAGTTTATAATATTAATTGTAATACAATTATTTATAATATTAAAACTGGCGTCGTTGACACCTACGCTTGTAATATTAATCGATTAATTTACATTTGTAAATATTTCGTTCCCCGCCCCGTCGAATAATTAAATTTAGAATTTCTGTTGCCTGATACAATTTCACTTTTCCTTTCTCTTGTATCATCATTGTATAACAATTTTCTTTTCTATATTCGCTCTTTTATACAGGGTGTTCAATTTTATCAGTCACGGCGTTTCTTTCTGCTTTGAAAGGGCAGTAATTTGGTACAATTAACTTGTCTCTAGACAAAAATTAAACAACAGTATTGTTATTGTTATTCAGTAGACTTCTTACGACTTATAAATTTCTTTCTTTTTTATATTACGGGGTATGCGCCCGTTATCAGATTCTAAATAGATAAAAGAATAAATTAACGTATCGTAAATATTAAATAAATAAATATTTATCTCGAGCGAGATTCAAACTCGTATCACCCAGCGTGGCTGTTGGCGAATTTTTAAAAATGTTTCAATCTACGCCACGATTTTCTATGATCTTTTGCAATGATAGCTACAGTAAACTGAGCAAAAGTTGAAGAACGATACAGAGAATGTTTGAGATCAACTAACAACAAACTATTATGTAACGAACATAACATCATATAAATTGATTGATATAATACTCTCAGAGTAATTGAAACGAATGTATGCGAATTGCATTTGATGTTGAATGTGAATTTAATGTCGAGCGTGATGCTTGATACTGATCGTGAGTTCGAGAGCAAGTACGAGTTTAACGGAAAGTTTCATATTGTCTTTGTCTACTCTTTCTCTGTCCTTCTCTTCCTGCGAGTTTTTCTCTTTTAACATTCGGCATGAGTTCCGAATCTTGATAGATCGAAGCGATGTAAAGTTTAAAGAGAAGTTTAAAAAAAAAAGTTAAAAAATAAACTCTGCTCTGTCCGAATTTGGTTAGCAGGCGTCAGTCAGACGTTTTAAGAGCTCCAAGAAAGTCGTGAGTCGAACGACTGCGTTGCAAAACCAACATTGTCGAAACGGCATGAAAAACAAACATCGATCAGATAGTCCGTGTTGACCATTACCTCCGAAATAATAAGCGACGCAACAGGACGAATCGAGCCTGGCTCAGCGATCGAGAAACAATAGAAATATCTAACGACTTGAAGACTTAAAGATACGTATATTTCCCAGTTCTAGATGAGTCAGAATTTCTTGTAAGTGTAAACAGCGAAAGCACGAAAGCGGAAAATAAGCCACTAAGAGATTGTTTTCGCGTCACTAATAAATTCTGACTCTGACTATCAAGAGCATACAAGGAGGAGGAGGATGTTGAGTCATTCGTTGTCAAAGCGTTAGTTCAAAATAAATGAAATTTACGGCGGTTGAAAGCGCGGGGGAGAGACGAATCAACAAACATAGAGCAAGACCACGCGAACGAACGATATTACCGTAATTACCGCCGGCGTTATCATATAAATTTCCATCCGCAAAGCGGATCAATTATTCCCGGAGGCGAGCCGTCCGTCCGATTTATTTGTTCGTTCGTTTAAAGAGACGGAGCTCGGCGGGTGCATACATCACGGCCGATTCCCTCCCGGTGTTAAAATCGCCGCGGCGTACGCGTCGTAGCTCACGTCGAATTACCGGCACGGGGGACGTTTTGTCTCAAGGAATTACCCGCTTAACAGGTTCAAAGCGAGTCCACGAGCCCACGAGGGCGGCTACGTGGCTGCGTCTGCGTAAAGAGCGCGCCGGTATTATTTACCGATAACCGAACTCTCTGCTTCCTCCCCCTGACCGGTCAGCCTCATCGCTGTTAGGCCTCCTCTGTTCCCTGGATCGGCCGAGCCCCCGCTCCGGCCACCAAACTGCTCGGCGAGAATAAAAAAAAATGTGGGTAACCTTGCATTTTTTTATGATACCTTTTTTTTCCACGCGACGAAGCGGGTCCCCATGGCCCGTGCACTTTGCATACCGAATGCGACAACCTCCTCCCCTCTCCGAAACCCTTTGCCACTCAACGTACTACACACAACCATCCACCATCACAATCACGCTCTCTCTCTCTCTCTCTCTCTCTCTCTCTCTCTCTCTTTTTCTCTATACAGCTCTCTATCTGCCTTCCTCGGTGTGTTTTCTATTTTTCAACGTTCTCCGCTCCACCGCTCCACCGCCGGCACTTTATTCCCACCTATGAATATGTTTATTACGTTGCACCGCGACCACCTGATGCAAGAAAGAAATTCGGGCCCGCGTGTGGCCGGGCCAGGGACCACGGCACGTGCTGTCACCGTGGATGAACGTCAGCCGCGCATCCTTTGATCTCGATTCAATTAGAACGGGCGGACACTGCTCGGCCTGTTTGCCGGTGTTACTTGCTTAGCCACGCGTTTCTCGCGACCCGCGAGTGGCTAAGGCAGCGGAGAGATAGGGCAGGGACTGTGAGGGTGAAGTGGAGAGAATCGAGATCGACGGCTTTTTCCTTTCTTTTTCGAAACGGAGTCAAAAAATGTGGAACGATTAAAGCGGCAGCTTACAGGGCCGAAAAACTAGATACAGGTAATTAGTTGGCTCGGAAATTTTACACGTTTCGGAAGATTTGATTCCCATCTGTCTGATTGACGAGGAAAGTTGTACAAGTTTTTTTTTTTTTTTTTCTTTTTTACTGTAATGGGAAGGATTTTTATTTTTTTATTTTACCTCGTTTCACTTACGTCAACGATAAAAAAAAGAATTACAAATAACAAGTAACTGAAAGTAATACAATAAACTCTCAAATGACCAACTGCAAAATTCTAATTTTCCGCAGCTGAGTTTAACTGTTATTACATTTTACGATTCTGACAATTTATGTATGGAAAAATTAAAGTTATTTGCGCAACGTGATTTATGGTTCACGCTGTCAATTTGATAAATTCGACGTTGTATTGTGAAACTTCTCGAAAACAAACTTCTCGTCTATTGGAATCCAAAATTTTTACGACGGTCTACGGTAAAGAGAATGCGGATTCTAAAGTGAACGTTCCGAAGTCTCGCGTAAAATAGAAAATATATCCACATTTTATGGCACTGCAATTGTCGCCGAATTACCTTAAAATCAACCTTTATTTCACTAGTTGTCGGGTCAAGTAATAAACGAACAACTGCCACGTTATAGTCTAACTCACGACTTAAACGATGGGTAATGAAAATCGGCGCTCGAGGAAAATTGCTGATCTAATACGACAGAAAAGCCGCCGAAATGTTATAATTACAACCATGTTTCGCAAAAGACGGAGTGTCCAACGATCCCAACCAGAAAATCGGTTATTGTCGAGACACGAATAATCGAGTCGGCGGAGCCGAAGGTAAGTATAATCATGTTGCAATTCGAAATAATCCGGAAAGTGTTACCTGGAACACGGTCTGGGGCTGTGTGTCGGTGGTGGTGCCAGGAGATGGTGCAAGTTGTGTGGCGCACGAGAAGGGTAAAAGCCGTGAGTAGGGTGGAGGAGGTGGGCGACGCAGGCGGAAGGTGGAAATTGTTCACAAATCTAATTGTACGACGCGCCTTTGTACTTCGTCCTTATTGTTCTACTTTGTACTTGGATGTTTTATTGCGGGCCATTGTGGCCGCCTTAACCGTGCAACGTAATTAATTCTGGGTTTCAATTTTCTTTTCTAAGGAAATCGTTTATGAGTGCGCGGACGAGCAGCGCCGCGATACCGGAATACCGGCCCCGCCGGATCAATCGTCCGCTCGAGGAGACGAGGCTCCTCTCGTTTCGTAATCGTCTCCGGCATTTCCTCGAAACAGTTCGAATCGTCTGTCACTTTCAAAGAGTCACGGTGATTCCACGGTGTCGCACGTTTCACGTCGAGTTCGCGTCATCGCGTTTATACGTAA
>KQ435774.1:342726-353388 GCA_001276565.1 Melipona quadrifasciata | reverse complement strand
GACACGAGGATCCGGCGAAAGAGAGGTAAATATCGTCGAGCCTTGGCAAACACGGTCCATCCAGGTCGAAGAGCCGGGTGGAGTGATCATCTCTCCACCGAGGATCGACTTTTTCCCTCCGCTTCGATAAGGAAATGATTCATCCCCTCGCCTGGATTGACGCGATTTATCACGATACATTATTTCACTCACGAGTTACATTTTTCACGGCATTACGAAAATTGGCAATGTTTGAAAATGTTTGTGGAAGTTGACGTTTTCCGAGGAATGTTCGGTATCATGCATCGAGGTGAATATTTATTGAAATTTCGATTTGGTTGGCGCAGTCCTTCGGCATTTCGCGCACGTTCGATCGACAAAGAGAGGAGCAGGTCGGAGCTTCTGGAAGATAGACTTTTCGGCAAAAATAACGCGATCTACGTGGCTGGAAAGAGCCGGAACGCTCGCCGGCACGATTGTGTTCGCGAACGAACTTATTGTCAATCTCTATCTCTCAGATATAAAGCAAAATATCGATTGAAATACAATTGTAACAGAGAGATATTTTACTTTATTCTCCCCTCAACTTCGTTTCGAAACTCCATTCAAACTGAATCCGTTAATATTCCTTTAGCGCGAGAACTTTCCTTTGCTCGAAGCGAGTGATTTTTTGGAGGGTAAATAAATTTCGAAATATGTTCGAAACGGGAATCTTGAATTACATCCGGTGCGCGAACAATTTCGGAAAGATCACGCCGGCGATTGCGGAATGTTACAACGTTCCGAGGCTAGCACGCATTTTCAGAGGGTTTGCGATATCGACTCGAGGCAACCTCATCCTCCGGCGCTCGCAGGCGCACAAACACACGACAACGTACGTACGCGCGGAACCACGGAACAATAATTTCCATACTAACGTTATCACGGGCGCCCCTGCATCTCTGGACTACGTGTTAGATTTGGATAACGCTAACTTGACAGAAGGGGATGGTCACCCTCATGGAAATCTTCTCGCCTTTCTGCCAGGAAAACCGCGTCTCCTCGACCCTCGAAATTCGACTTTTCTGCACGTTTGCCGGGTCCTCTGAAAACTCGAGCTAAATTCAGCTCTACCGTCTGTGTTCCTAAAGAAACTTGAAAATTACAGAGCCGAAATGGTCGAAGATCTTCTTCGTATTCGATCGTTTTCACGCGTCACGCCTACCTATTTTAATTTATCCAAAGACCAAACTGTTGCTCTCCGTTCATACTATATACCCATTTCTTGAAACGTCAACGATCTCTATGTTCATACAGAGTTTTTTTTTAAATGCGATAGATTCAAATAATCAAACACATTCTTAAAATTTGAAAACTTTATCGTCACCTATTCTTCCAATTTATCTGAAGATCGTCTTTGTGCCTCTCGAGACATCAAAGCTACACTTTGATCTCCATGTTCGCAGAATTTCTCAAATGCGATAGGTCGAAACGAATAAAATTCACCCAGTTACACCCAGTTTTTTGAATACTGAATACCATGACCGCCACGCTATATCCTCGAGAGAAAAGAGAGAAGGAGAAAGAAGAAACTTTCCTTGGACGGTAATATCGATCAGTGGTAACGATCCAAGATAAATTCAGCCGTTGATAACCAAGAGCGAGAGCGCGATAGATTGAATCAGCCTAAGCAACACCAACCCTCCCACGGATTTCATCCTAGCAACCCCCTCTTTTGCCTTACGCTTCTGCTCGGCATTTTCGAGGTGGACGCCGAGCTGACCGAATCACTATCAGCTAGATATTCGCTGGCGTGGCGTTTGCGCCCCATTTTATTAAGGAAATCCTACCCCTGTCCACCTCTCGTCCCGCGCCCCTCGCCACCGCCGAGGGAGGAGATTTCCTCGTCGTAACACGTGCGACGACGTGCATTTCCAGCGATCCTAGCTTTCCACCTTCAGACGCGCCTGAAGCCACCCCTCCCCCCGTGCCATGCACGACGACCATGGAATTGTTTCTCCCCGGATGGAACATTTTTCTCGCGAGCTACGTTTCGCGAACGAAGGAGGAAAGCAACGTCGGTTTCGCATCGACGTCATGCATATCGATGAGCCGGGCTTCGTTTCCCCCGTCGTTTCCCGGGCGAGTCGTCCACGTATCGGCGTGCATGCGCGAAATTTTATTAACAACTTACGCGCGGAGAACGTAGAAACGAATTTGAAACACAGCCCCCCCCCGAAAGTCTTCGAAAGAGTCGAAATATCAATTTCATCCGCGAGTGTCAAAGGACGCTCTCTGCGAAAGGGTTAGCCGCGCTCTGTCCTCCACCCGCGGAGATAAAGCATTTAAACTGGCTAGAGTCATCCAGCAATTTGACCTCGGGCAAGATTTTCCAGTCTCTGCACCCTCAATCTTGCGGAACGGCTCTAAACTTGGTGGGACGGCGTCGCGGTCGCTAGACGGGAGGGAGGGCAGGGGCGAAGCAATAAAAATATTCCGCACCGCCGGTAGCCGGGGGAGGGCGGAGAGGCCGACGGGGGAAGAGGTAGACGGAGCGGGAAGGGTGGCAGGACCGCGTCATTAAAGGAAATTATAACAAAGTGGGTCCTCTGCAGTCCCGTGAGCCGGCCGTCGGCCCGTGGATGAAGCTTTGTACAGGAGAAGAAGACGGACGCGGGATGGAAGAAGAGGGGGCGAAGGAAGGGCTGACTCAGTTCGCGCGGAAAACGAATTGAAATTTTAATCGCCCACCCCCCCGGACAAAAATGCCCGTCCACCTTTCTCGTCCTTCCACCGTAACAATCCCTTCTTCCTGCCGACCATCCTCCATCCTACCTTCTCCCGCGAGCTACCTCTTTTCCACGCCCGCCCGCCTTACCTCTTTTGTGCTTCCCCTTCCCTTCTCTTCTCTTCTCTTCTCTTCTCTTTTTTTTCATCCCCCTCCCCTCCGCGCTCCGCTACTTTTCCCTTTTTCAGAACGGAGTAAACGCTTTTACGCGCGTCGCCGATGTCGTTCTCAAACCCCTCTCAATTAACCCGACGAATTCGAAAATTTGACTTGCAACGTTGCGCAACCTCTTTCTTCACGCGTGCACATTTCCGGCTAGGTGGATCACCTGCCGGCGATCGTTCGTTTGCGCCTATTGATATGTCCGTTCACCTGGACCGATTCGACCGCTTCTGCTCGCCGAGTGTCGCGTTACCCCGTTCCCCAAACGCGAACGAGGAGACGAAAACCGGTAGAGCGCGCGTTAACGTCGCTGTCGAAGGTCGACGAAAGAGTCGAACGAGAGTGTTCCTCCGCGTTGATCCGTGAAACGCAGGAATCGCTCCGAAACACACCCGACGAAAATCTCCGACGGTCTCCGACTCGGAGACGAGGCCAAGGACTCTTCCTCGAAAGGGCGCCTTCTCGTGCCCCGTATCAAATTCTTCTCGTTCGTCGTCGGGGACGCGACTCGTGGCCATTGAAAAACTTATTGAGAAATCGTGAAAGTCGATCGGGCGCGCTACCCTCGGCCTGCCATTGTCGACCACGTGCAACTCGTCCGGCATCCACAAGGAGCCAACCCGTGGATGCCCGCGGACACAGCGAACCGCTCCCGGGGAAAAAACCGGGTATTGTGTGAAATTAGAGCCCTTCTTATGGTAATTGGACCACCGTATGATTGCCGGGTTACATTCGACGATCGTGCGGACCTTATAGTTTCCTACTGCATTAGAAGGCCAACGACTCTAACTGGGACTTTCGAGGCACGTGTCTTCCAAACGATTCCAACTTGCTTCTTTTCTTCTTCTTCTCTTTCGTCGCTCTTCTTTTCTCGTCGAAGGGAACGTCACGAGCTTGA
Source organism: Melipona quadrifasciata (assembly GCA_001276565.1). NCBI lineage: Eukaryota > Metazoa > Arthropoda > Insecta > Hymenoptera > Apidae > Melipona > Melipona quadrifasciata. Next base: position 349,582 of record KQ435774.1, on the reverse strand, counting down.
AAATTACGTTGGAAATGTTTCCACCCGGGTGGAAGGGGGGGGGGGGCGACGTGGAAAATTGTCTTTCGCTCCTTTCTCCGCGAAGATTGTCGAGGATCTTGATTAAGTGATTCAGAGTGACTACAGAGTTGCAAATCCGCGCGTGGTAATCGTTTGTAATCGTTGCATTGGAAATTCAACGTCAATATGTTTCCAAAGGATGACTAACGAACCTTTTCTCAGTACGAAGTACAAGTGTTCGCAGTTAGTTTCCTGGAAACTAACAATCCAATGGGATTATATTTTCACGAATAATTCAAGGACTATTTACAAACCTTTTAAATCCTTAGTTCAAACTGAATCCTCAGACTTGTATTCGCCAAGATGAGAATTTTAGAGAGGTTTTGTCTACGTAGTAACTTGACAATGGCCTGACTTTGCGCACAGTAAAATTAATTTCTCTTCCGAAACGAGCCCGAAAATTTATCCATTGTGTTCTCGTTAACGTTAATCGAGTCCTTCAAGGAACCCGGTAATCGTATTCTTTTCTCCCCGCAAACGATCTCCTTAATTCCAATTCAAATTGGACACGCGTTACGATTCCCAATCACTTTGATCAAGCTCCGATCCCGCTTAATCCCCATCCCCGGTACACCTTTCTACCACTGTTTCAAAAGAAAGTTTCTTTTCACCGGTATCGAGCAATCCGTCAGCGACGATTCCGTTACGCCACGTCTTTTTCCGTCCCGATTTCCACTTTACTTTGCTCCTCTGTCGCGGAGATTAAATACAAATGGCATTTATTTAATAACAATTCTGGTGATTAAACAATAGATACGCTTTACTATAAAGAAATTACTTTTATTCATATTTAGGTCTCTATCGCAATTTTAGCGTTACAAAAATTTCAATCGTGACATTTTCAACTTTAGGCTTTCAGGACAACTAAAAAGATCACATTTTATAAAAAAAATAGTCACTGATACAAAAAAAAAATTCAATTAGAACGTGTGGAGTCATACCAAGAAAAATCACAAAAATATATGTAATATGTATAAAAATTAATAAAATATAATATAATAATATATAAAGTATAAATGTAATATATGTTAAATTCATTCTGTACAAATAAAGTACGTCAAAGTTCATTTAGATTGTTTTACTGTCATACTGAATTGCAGCTGGCGACACGAGTAAAATTCCCGGACAACAATGTGTCAACAACGACCTAATTTAACACTACACCATTTTCGAGAATTCTCGATTTTCCATTCCGTCTTTTTATCGCCGAGTCGGCGCGAATAGACGCATCGGAGCGCTTGTTACATCACGCGCGCCCCGCGAGCGCGCAAAATATATATATCGACGCGGCTCAACAGCCGCGGTTAATAGCGTACGCGCCAGTTAATCAAACGCGCCGGCTCTGACAGCTCAAGGTCACGCAGCGCAGCCGTTTCTTTCGCCGTCTCGAAACAACGATCGAGAGTTTAATTAAGGAGAAACGAGCCGACCGACTCGAAAAACTCTTCGGTCGTTCAAAAATTCATCTCCAGAGCGCGATTCCATCTCTCTCTCTCTCTCTCTCTTTCTCCCCCTTTTCCTCGCCTAACTCGATCCACGCTGCGCATCGTACTTTTTCCTCCGCGTATTTTTGCCACCTCTTCGTACGTTCCTTCTTCGTTCCCTTCGGGCCCCTTTGGCCCGTTGCTCTCGCGAGATACGGCTCGCGAGAGACTCGCCGGCACCGCCGGGTCCTTCCAGTTCCCACAACATCCTTTGTCCAGTCGAGCCTGGCCGAACGACGAACAGAGAGAGAGAGAGAGAGAGAGAGAGAGAGAACGAGAGGGACCCGAGGAGGCGGCCGAACGAGGACGGGCAGAGAAGCGGAGAAAGACGAAAGGCTGGACCCCGAACTAAAACTAAAACTAGTCTAACTGCATCGTGACGTCATCCCGCGGCGTGATTTGCCTTAACCTTGGACTGGCTGTTTCTCTCTCCTCTCTCTCTCTCTCTCTCTCTGTTGCTCCTTGTCAGCTCGTCGTTTTCGTCGAGCAGGAGCAGGATAACGCGAACAGCGACGGCGAAGCGGGGGCGGGAGGGGCGGTGGTCCTTTTGTCCGGAGCGACTCCGGCACAATTAAAGTTCGTTCACGCGTGTTTTCCACGAATTTCAGGCGGCGCCGCGATCTGCGAATTATCGTCGATGCGTCTGCGGCATCCAGTATCGATTATTATATCGAGAATTGCGGCCCGATCGACGCACGGGCCGTCGGTATCGGTGACCTTGATTTCGCTCGTGTCCGCCGTCGGACGGGGATGCCGCGCGAACGCGCTCCGATCGACTCGATCGACATCGGGCTGCTATAATACCTTCGCTGGAGCTCTAATTTCGGAATTGTCGATTCAATCGAATTTTTTTTATATAACGGCCGTTGACAAATGGCCTGTGCTCAATTTTTCTTCGATCGTAGAAGCTGGAAGTTAAAGTGCAAGGGCGAAGAAAGTGAAAAATGAGGATAGAGCGGAGCGCGAGAGTTAGAAAGTTTATAACGATACGATAAAGAATACGAACGATCGACTCTCCGAGGGATCAGCTACGAATCTGCCGATTTGCAATGCTGTACCAAAGGATCATAAATTGGTCGTTTTGATCGTTTTGACAGTTCTAGCGTTCATCGGACTACGACACTAATTTTGGCATAGAAATTAGAAGTTAGAAGTTAGAGCGCAGGGGCGAAAAGTGGAAACACGAAAACAGGTAAAAAGTAAGAAAAATAAGAAATTAGAAAGAATGGGAGAATGTTTAACATAAAAAGAACGCAAACGTTCGACTCTCTGACGACGACACAACGTTGTCGATTTGCAAAATTATACCAAAGGATCATAAATTGGTCATTTTGATCTAGCGTTCTTGAGACTACGACTCGATCAACGCCAGAATCACCTCTGCCAGAACTCTAATTTTGGCACAGAAATTAGAAATCAGAGCGCAGGGACGTAAAGAGTAAGGAAAATAAAGAATCAGAAGGAACAGGAGAGATGTTTAAAATACAACAAAGAACGCAAACGTTGTCAATTTGCAAAAGTACACCAAAGGATAATTATAAATGTTATATTGTATAATAAATTGTTAATCATTTGAATCACGTTGGTAATCCTAGCGTTAAGCTCCAGTGGATAGAAGTTGAAAGTTCGATCAAGTATAGCACAAGATCTGCTGGCGAGAATGGTAACGACGCTTAAATACGTTTCAAACGAGTTACGTGGCGGTGTTGCACTACGCTATTACTCACCGAGATATTATCTACGATAATTGAACAAGGCTATCTGGATCGTTTCTTTTCTTTTTCTCCTTTTTTTTTTCTCTTCGTTTTCTTCTGCGGAATTGCGTAATTAACGACGTTGTTTATCAATGTTCTCCCTCTCTCTCGGCTCGATCTTGAATACGATTTCATACGTCATCCGTGCAACGTGTTTCAGTAAATTGTACGTTGCCTCGATATCGTATTAAATTACGGACAGAAAAGCGAGCTGAAGGAAATAATAATTCTCGCGCATCTCGCGTCCCCAAGTATATCGCCAAGTCGCGACTTGAATTGTTTCAAGGAGGGGCGAATTATCGTTCGTTACGTTTGCTCTCTCTCTCTCTCTCTCTCTCTCTCCCTCTCTCCCCTGTAATCCAGCATTTTCCTCGACAATTAACGGCTACGTGTTCCTCGAAACGAAACGAACTTTCGCCCGGGCTCCTCCACAAACACGAAAATTCCTGGCCATTCCTCTTGTCGGGCCGTCACACCATCGAGAAATAATTCAAACCGCGAAAACCTATAATTTTCGTTCGTCGTGTTCCGCCAGAAGATCTTATCGATCTCAAAAGAAGGGAGAGGAGAAAGAGAGAGAGAGAGAGAGAGAGGGAAGGGACGACGGAGGGAGCGAGGAAGAGCGAAAGAGAAAAGAAAAGAAAAAAAGGAAGAAATATCATCGATACTATTGGTAAATACAGAAATACCGTTCCCGCGGGCGAATGCCGCGGGGACCAGTTTCGTGGTATTCACATTAATTTTCGATGCGTCGTCGATCCGCCATCGCAAAGCGCTGTTCGATTTCTTCTTCTTCTTCTTCTTCTTCTTCTTCTTCGTCGTCGTCGTCGTCGCGGTCGTTCCTTCCTTTTACTAACCGGTGATTCTCTTCCTTTCTCTCCTTTCCACGGGGTTTCGGCGCTCGGAAACACGAAATGCCGCGAGAAACGAGCCGCAAAAATCCTTTGTTCGCGCCCACGTGACGCGCTCGCGCAGCGTGTTCCTTTTTGCGCGGCGATCCTGCGGCCCCCGCGGGCGTTTATGCAGTCGCACGTCGATGGACAATTAGCACCGGGGGATCTGTTGTACTCTCCGAGCACGGCGTTCGTGTCTCTCTAATTGACTTTGATAACGGTCGAAATTATGAAAGCGAGACTTTTGCTTGATTCGGAGATGTTTCTTATTGAAATTCTCGATCGTCCATCCTTTTCGATTCTGTTTCTTTCTCAGTTTGAAAACTGATTGTTCGGTTCTTGATTTGTAGAATTTTTGAAAGACTCCTTCCTGGATCGTCGAAAATCATTTGTTGCTCTTCGAGCGAAATTAAAAGTTGAACAAACCCCGAGTAAGGAGATCGACAACTGCGAAGAAATGTGACGTTGACAGATAGGGAGGAATGTTTCATCGATAATCGATAATGGACAGCAATGCACGATGAAGATGGGAGGAAGAATTTTATTTATAGAATGTTACTTGCCTTTTATGGCAGGAGAAAGTGCAAGGAATTAACAGTTACGTTCTGGTATCGGAACGTTTGAAATTACAAGTTTGCAAGCGTTGTTCAAACACAGCTATGCTGTACGTTCTTTCGTTCCTTTGTATTCCACAGGCAGGAAATCTTTACATTCACAATGGCTTGCTTTTAGTAATGCAAAAGGCGCTTTCACTTCTATTATTAAGAAGTTTCAATTATTTGCGGAGTAAGTAAAAATTCTCGTTCAAACTTTACGACTCATCCCCCCATTAAAAATTCATTAACGTTATAATTGGTTACGGAAATAAATCAAATAATACATATAACAATTCCATTAACCAACGCAATCTACAACTCACGTCTCCTTGATGATCGCTCTTTTGAATAAAAAATATACAAAACACAATGTGACTAATTATTGAATTAAATAAAAATCTTCATACGTGCATGTGTGAAATAATTCGATCTGCAAGTCGCCCCTTCGTCCTCGATAATCGTTTTTCCCAATTAAAGATCGTAATTCATTGCTTAACGAAATGAAAATCATTCGAACGCGTGTAAAACAATTCGATCGATCAGTCCTAATCATTTCAATTAAAAGTTTAGAAAGTACAATGCAGTTCGTCACTCGAGTAAACATAAAAATCTTCATCCATATAAACGTACGTGTACAATGAACAAAGCACACGGACACTTACGATCGCTCTTCTCTTTAAAGACTGATCGAAACGTCGATTTCGATTGTTACCACATCACTGATGACATCAATTATTGAGGAGAGAGAAATTCGAGCGAGGCTTATCTGGCGGAGCCAGCCTTTGGCGCTTCGAGAGCTGCCGCGTATATCGCAGCCAAGGACGTGGCAGCCGTGAGTGAAAAGAAATTAGGGTAATCATAATTTGCCGTGGTGCAGCGGCGATAAGAAAGGACAAGTGCACTTGTTCGTGCGCTACAGAGGGGTGGTCGAACGCGAAAAGGGTGAGTTCAACGCGAGCCAACGGCAGCCCAGGCGACGAGTTCCATTGTTTCCCGAAACAATGTTGTATATACCGGGTGTTTCGAATGGCACTGAACCAACACGTCTGCGCGGTGAAGAAGTCAAAGAGGCGCGCGTTGCATCGTCGACGTGTCGCCGCCGTTGTCGTTGCGCATCGTGCATCGTGCTGTGTAAACCAGGTAGGAAACGATACCCCGGCCATCGTCGTCCCGCCATTTGGAGGTCGTTCGAACGCGCCCCCTCCCCCCTCCCCCCCGAGGCCATCGCATCGATTGCTTTATTACCGCAATTTCCAGATTAATTCGCCGAACGGTATTCACGGGTCCACGCTTTCCAGGAATCCTGCAATATTCGTCGTTCCGTCGGACCGACTAATTGCGCGCGCGTTTAGAGGATTAATTAATTTACACCGGCTCTAACCGTCGCCACCGCTTGCCGACTCTCCTCCTCACCGTCCCTACCTCTATCGTCTTTCCTGTGAGAATCGCGGTGTGGAATAGAGAGCGATTAGAGACGAACGTATCCCTTTTTTTTTTTTACGGAGATGCCGAGATATTATCTTCGTTTTCTTTATTAAGATACAGAAGTATTATTTTTACCCTTTTATTAAAAATTTTAGGAATTCAAAAAATTGCTTTTTACGAAGATACTGAGTTATTATTTTCACTCTTTCGTTAAGAACTTGTTAAGAAGATGAGAAATATAGTAGATGCTATAAATTTCATCACACGTGATGCAGTCATTGATATTCACCCTTCGTATCTTGAAGACAAGGAAAAAATTCTTTTCCATGTCGTTCGTTTGCGGTGCAGTTGAAGAACAGATCGCGAGCGAGTGTCGCGAATAATTACGGGGAGGAAAAGCGGCGAGGGGAACGGGAAAACGAACGTACAGGACGGGAGAGACGGAGGGAAGAAAGAAAGAGGAGCGATCGTGGTGTCGGGCGACAATCGGTAATTTCATCGGTCATCGATCATCGAGCGAACGTGACGGGATTGGCCGGAGTTTCGGGGTTGCCGACGGAATACCGGCCTCCGATTGGCTCGCGGCAACTGTGAGAAAATCTTCCGCGAGTGTTCAATGCCTGTCGAGCGAGATGATTTATCGC
>KQ435774.1:302591-342687 GCA_001276565.1 Melipona quadrifasciata | reverse complement strand
GCCACTCTTCTTCTCTTTTTTTTTTCTTTCCATTTTCCCTCCTCTCAGCCGCTTCCAACGTGACCAATGACGCGAGGCTATTTGCGAATCCGACGATTTTTAAGCGCGCGTCTCCGACTTCCCTTTCAAATATTGGGAAACGAAGGTTGAATATAATTTAAAACGTTTAAAACTTGGAAAAACTTAAACGCGGAAGGATAATTTAGTTCGTCCAAAATTCCCAATTGCAGAAATTGCAGAAATTGCAGTCGATGTTTCCCCTTTCTTTGGAGAACGCCGGATGAGATTGTTTCGTTGAAATTATTCTTCGCTTTGAGGAGTTACGCTCGTCGGTACGCGAGTACAAACGGGCGCGATAAAAACTGAAATCTAATCGAATGGAAAGACATTAAAGTGAACCGTGATGGGAAGTTCAAATTTCTAGCGTGGCGCGATTTCAATTATGGCTGCCCCTCTCTCTCTCTCTCTCTCTCTCTCTTCTTTTTTGGTCGATCGTGGTCGATGACGTGCATCAATGCGGGACGACACGCTGCGTCGCCGTTGTATTCGTCGCATGTAAAATAATGCATCCGCTGCACCGCATCGCTGAGCGCCCCGGCGACGAAATTTTCATAGGAGGGTGCGCTCTCCCAACAATGGGCGACGATCGAGCTATTTTTGCAGGTGAACCGATCCTGGGTGCACGGTGAAACGATTTTTTTCGCCGTTTCGAAACTTTTCCGAATCGTTATCGGGGGCAGAAAGGACGAACATTTAACGGGCCGGCGACGTTATTACGACAGAAAAAAAAAAAAAAAAAAAAAAAAAAAAAAGAAGAAGAAGAGGAGAGAAGAAAAATTGGAACAAACGTCCAATTACCATCACGACCGAAAATACCTCTTCGACTCTGTCTCGCGATGAAAAACCTGTTTCTCGTTACTCCGTCCCCCTCTGAAACGCGTTTCGAGCAATTTCGCTTGTTATCTTTAGTTCGAACCGAGTGAAAAACAGCTTTGTCGAGGACGGAAAATTTACAGCAAGCGACAACTGTTTGCCGAATGATTTGATACCCCTTGCCTCGGAGAAGGAACCTCGAATGCACTGGAAAATACGTGGAACATAACGGAGCGATTCGTCCGCGAATCTCGACACTGACTCATCTGAAAGATTCAGAGACAGAGAGGAAGAAAGAGAGGAACGACGATAAAATTTATCGGTCGATTACTTTGCCAATCACCACGGCTCGAGTTAATGTACAGGCTGAAGAGTTAATTTAAAGAGGGGACCTGTTCCGATTCCGGAATAATGCAAACATTTCCAAGGTAACCGCTTACCGAGGACGCGGGTTTCTGCAGTCTCTTTACGAGGGTGCATGTCAATGACCTGAGCAATCCTCGGTCGAGGGCTGACACACGGGGGCTTGGGGGGGGGGAGTTGGCCCCCAGGTTCGGGGGATGAGCTACACAGGGGGACCCGTGGCGTGTTTCGGCATTTTTCTGACTGGCTTGCTCGCGGTCGAAGAGGGGGTGATGAGCTGCTGTCGTTGCTAGTTTGGGGTAGGTCGGCGCACGAGCCGCGCCGCCTTGTGATTTAAGATACGCCGGAAAAAGGAGAAAGGAACCCGTAAGAGAGGGTTATTTTGCCGGTATATGAGCTCGAGCAGCTTACGCTCCACTTTTTTACCCTTTGTCTTTCCCAGGGCAGAAGGCTTTTTTCAATTGCCAGGTAACCCTTTCGCGTTGCTTCGTCCTTCGCCCCCTTCGTTTCTTTCTCGCGAAATCGTACTTGTCAACATGCGCGACGGATGCTTCGGACGAGGTAGCAAACGGCAGAACTTGATAAAAGGTAAAATATTAATTTTAAGCAAGAAATTTCGTTGCTCGTGGAAATGGAAAGAATCAACGAATGGTCTTTCGCGTGTGTTAACAGGAACGAGGCAAGTCGAGGAGAGAAGAGCCGTCCGGGGAGTTTTTAGGCGCCGTCCACAACGAGATTAGATATTGCAAATGGACGTGGCTTATCTCGGACGAAACGGCCGGCTGGCTGGACTTTAGCCGTGTTCGCGATAAGGCCGACTCCGGCCGGATTTCGCGCCCTCTTTTGCGCCTCGACAGTGGGCCGCATTTGCATTTTTCCCAAATTTTCTCTCCCCACTCCCCCCGGCGTTCCTAAACCACCGCGGCTTTTGACACTCCGCTCGATGAAGCGATTACTACCCTCTTCCTGTTTATTCTGCAAACACTTTGTAGTTTAAATTGGGTTTACGCGAATAATTTCGTTTTTTTCTTTCTACGAGAACACATGAACAGATACAAGTGCTTAACAAACTGCACGACTTGTACCCCAGTACGATTCGTCTCACTAAAAGGCCCAGAAGCAATATCAAATTTTATTGATACGCAAACATTTGAATCGATACAAAACAAATTACAGGCGCGATCGTTCAGTACTGGACAACGCCACTCCTACTCGAGGTCTACGCCACGCCCCCTCACGAATCACGTGACCCAAATCAACCAATCGCTAATTTTCGTCGCATTAGCGTTGCACCTTAAGTGATAATAACTTTCTTGTTCGTACATACTTCATTTTATACAGTTTATCGCATCTCTGCAGTCTTCCATTCTCGAAAATTTTGTATCAGCGTTTTAATTCTTCGATTTAAACTATCTTGAAACAAAGCCCTGAAAATACACGATAAAACACTTTTGTTTCTCGCAAACTCCAATTGCAAAACTTTGCTTTAACGAAGACAGAAAGCGTTAAGACAGAAAGTACTTTTTAAATTGTAATCGCGAATGGAGTCAAAACGAACGGTAAAGTACGCGTCAACGGATAACAATTTTCCAGAAACAATTTCTCCTCTACAAATGGCATTACTGGTAATCCTCTCTGCAAATTAATATCAGATTCGGACCGACTACATCTCTACAGCGTTCTGATAATTGCATTTCAAGTGTTAGACGGAACGAAATCGTGAAGTGCCTTCGTCGATCAAAGAAATAAATCAGTTCCTCGCAGGGTGTGAAAGTAACTCGGAGAAGGAGAGAAAGAGGAAGAGTCTTTTTCTCACGGTGAAGATAACAGCCCCATCCCCTCCGACGGGCCGAGATAAAGCGAGTCTTTAACGAGCACTTAACTGTCCCTCGTCAATAAAAGAAAATTTTCGTTCAACGTGCTCGGACTGTAGCGACCCGACGCTCCCCGTCCACGTCCTGGCAAACTGTAACGCGTTCGGCCAATGAATTGCTTCGTTATCTTCGAGTTTTACAATTTCCATGTATCTTATTAATATTCATCGAGTTATGTCCTACGTGGAATCAATAAATGCCTCTGGCTGATGTTCGCGATAACCGCCGATAATATTTAAACCTCCGCGTGTTCGAAATAGAACGGACATGATTATCGAAGTAGCACTCGCAACTTTTGCAACAATATTTCCAACAACGACAACGTTGTTGCCATAATTCTTCTTCGTCGTTGAATCTGTGACTGTCAAGTCCGACGTATTTCTCGGTAATTGAGAATCTTTTTTTTTTCCTCCCCCCGCGAGGAGAGGGAAGGAAGGACGAGGTCGGTGTTCCTCAGCAAAATCGTCGTTGTGTGTGCGTTTGACGTCGGCTCGGTCCGTTTGATGGCCAGAAACGTAATATATAGACGTGGAACAACGTAAATCCACAAACCAAGGTCGGGCTAATAGTGCTCCGGCCGTACAATGTTATTAATCACGCGAACGGGCTGCCGAGGGTCTTGCGAACTTAATTAATTAAATAATATAATAGCCGGAGAAACTAGGGAACAACCGCTTTCTCTCTCTCTCTCTCTCTCTCTTTCTCTCTTCCGCGAGGAGAGGCTCCTTCGTCTGCGCGTTGTCCCTATCTGCGCGCCATTTCTCTCGCTTCCTCATCTCGGCTCTCTCGTCGTCTCTCCGTCTCGTATCGGAAACGTCCATCAGCGGCAGCATCCCCGAGGCGCTGTTCCTTCTCCGCTGTCCAAACCTCATGGCGAACGCACCAGATATCGCCGGTATGCAGCTGGTAATTGCGTAATTTCTCCCCGCGTACGTTTCGCTCGTGCGCGCGTGTTTACGTTTCCGGGCTCGCTTTTGACGACGGACTTCCACGAATTTCCAACGCCGGACGCGGGACGAAACCACGAGAGACAGCGTTGTTTGCGCGAAGAACCGGCGAGATTCGGAAACAGAATTTGCATTTACGTATCTGTCGATACGGTGTAATTTACAGTCGATGCTTTTCTTTCAAAGGTTTCCGCAATCTTTTCGAAAGATATCGACACGCGACGTCTGTTCTCGACACCATGGAATTCGCGAATTCATTCAAAGCTAAAGGCACGATACGATTTCCTTCGGTGTCCAGCGAGATCCTCGTACGATGGTTGATAATTGCGAGTCCGGTGGAACAACGGTGGCACGCGGTCGCGAGAAACACGGGGCGGCTTGGGGGTGTCATAATTTACGGAGCGGCGTAAGCTTCGACTTATCGGCGAAACATGCAACTGGCCGGATGCAACCGATCGATAGCCCGCCCGATAACCTTGGTCCGGGCTTACGGAAAGAGTTTCGTGTCCCTTCTTCTCGCCCCCCTGGTCATCGCTTTATCAGTGGATGCTCGTTTGGCGCCGGCGGCATGCATCATTAAGCTTCCAGCGTGCCGTAACGCCGACGAAGCTTACTTGCGCGGACCTCGCGCGCGCACACACACACACACACGCGAAAAAGAGAGAGAGAGAGAGGCGCGCGTGTACACACCCTCGTGCTTCACGGATACACGCACACAGTTGCGAGCAGAGTTTCCTCTCGCCACTCGCCCTCTTTATTCCACCCTCCTCGCTTCCACCTGTCTCTTCGTCGCCGTTCACGCGGCCAGGCAAACGAGAAGGCGCGCACCAACACCTGCCAACCAAGCCTGCTCGTACACGTGCACACTCGCACGTACGCTCGTACTTCGTATTCCAGCCGTCTTCTCTCTCTCTGCACACGCTCGCACGCCTGTTACACGGACGAACGTGTATGTTCGTACACACCGAACGAGACTCACACAAACGGCGAACGCCGTTTCGTCCACCCTTTCAGGCTTCTCCACCCTCGAGCTTCAACCCAATTCCCCTTAACGCTAATTTATCTTAATTACATTCTACGCGCGTCGGCTGGCGAGCGCGTGTGTGGGTGCCCGCCCATACACCGAGCGCCAGCGCGCGAGAGAGTTTTCGGTCTGACTCGCTGGTGCGTTCGGTTGATGGCCGAGCGCGAACGCAAATTGCACACGCCGCAGCTTTTCTGGATTTTACGCCGCCTCCTCCTCCGAGGAGGTGGTGCGCAACTGAATTTTACGCGCGCGCGTGTAATTTGTCTCTAGTTTAAGGGCAATTTCGACTACGGCTGGCTGCTCGGTTGCGCTTCGGGGACAGGGGACCAAGCGCAGGCCGAGATTCGGCGTGAAGGTAACTGATAAGCACGTAATCGGGGACGATTTTCCTCCGATTCGATAATTATCTGTATCGTTGAGCGAGCTTCTTCAGCTTGAATCGAAATACCGCCGTTTGGGATTTTTAGAGCGTGGTTAACGCGCTCGCTGCCACAATGGCCGCCGTTTCTACTTTTATAAATATTTTGGCACAGCCATTTGGAAATTTTTCAGGGGGGACATTGTACTTAAATCTAGCCAACAGCTCGGACCTCCTCTTTTCATCATTTGTTGTTGTAGTTACATGATGTATGTTGTTTTTGTATAGTTGCATGATGTTGCAGGTTGTTTTTGCATAGTTACGTGATGTCATGTTGTTGTATGATGCGACTTATATATAAGTACAATATCCGAACAGACGTCTAAAGTGAAAGTTATAATAACGACGTAATGAGAACAAAAGAAATTTCTGAAGGCAGCCCTGAGTCGATCGGCAAACAATAATTAACACAAACTTCTTACGAAAGTTCAGAAAATCATGGGGATATTACTTTTCCAGAGATTGAAACTATGTGTCATTAACTCTTATATATTACATATAATTGCTTTAAATTTAAACGATATCACATGTTAGAACGACATTGTCAACAAAATATATGTAAAATACGTCTTTCAGCCCTTTGCACTCTGAATTATTTCTCAATTTTTTCCTTTTTTTTTTTGGCAATTTTACTGGTAATTTAAAAATGTCGAGTGTTCCTGTGATAGAAACTATAACGTCAGAGGATTGAAATATATCATTGGAGAGCGTATACACTGTTGAATATTCCAAGATAATTGAATTCGGCGAATTTGGTGTTTTACATTTGAGGCGTTTTCTGCAGAGACTCTCCAATTGTTGTCGCAGGTTCACAGCGCGCGTCGCAAACGAAATTTCGCGCACGTAGACGTTCGTACGCTGGTAAGATGGCGAACGTAGGTTGTTACACGTGAGCTTTAATCTCAGCGTCACGGAGTATCCAACCGGTGTCCGTTGCAGGACCGAATTTCCAGGGGATGGTTCTTCACTCCTGGATCGATCGGCGATTCTCCGAAATTTCCGGGTGACGGGCAACGATCCCGTCTCTCCTTTCTCATCCTCCGTGTCTTCTTCTCCCTTCTGTTTAGAAACCGAGTCTAGTTTGTCCCTGCCCTCGCAGAGGAAACTCGAAAATCGGGAAATCGGGAAAAACAAGAAAGAACGTTTTGATTGAATCTCATTGCGTCTCGTGCGGGACGATAAAGTTTCGCTTCGAACTTGAAACTTAATATTCGAATTGGACGTGTTGGTTAACGATAGATCTCCTCTTCTTTCGTAGATAAATGCTACAAGATTCAACAACCGATACAGAGAAATACCGATAAACATTCCTCGGTTTCTTTGAAACATTAATGATGCAAGTGTTTTTTTCCTTGACCGAGGGATATTAATATTCTCGAAGGATTAGCTATTTCTTGGCGCGGCAAAACTGATGTAACTCGATCGTGCAAGTGATTTACATATTAATGCATTCTCGCGTGTCCCGATGTCATTTATTTCATATTTTTTCTCTTAAATTTTTTAACAATTGTGATCGTAACGTCATTTCGTAACGTGTCGAGACATTTCCTTTCAACTTCATCTTATTCCGATAGATATTGTTAGATATTATTCCAATAACACGAAATCCGATTTATAATTGATCCGTTAAAACGCAAAACTGTCGGAAGCTGATTAAAATGCGCATGGGAGATGCTGTTTGCAGGGCAATCTATAGTTCGAGTGGCGTAGGAGGAGCGAAAATCGAATATAGCAGGTTAATTATCATGTTGGTAATTTTATGAATCTTGGCCAAACTCGGTCCTTAATTGAATATGTAATAGAGCCGGGCGCCCTTTGATAGTTTTGCGCAACTTAATTGCCTCAAATAATAAAATCATAATTCCGGGATAATATTGTTCTACTGATTATTCGATGAATAATTTAATAGAAGCGTTGGCATACACCGTGTATACACATTCTAACTGTTATTACTGCGTAAATTACAGGCTTGACGTACTTATGATGTAATAATTCAGAGCATAATATTACATTCGCGTAATTGCGCTATCATCCCCGTAATGTATTATACTCGAGCACATCGTCCACTATTATCGCGCGCGGGCGTGTCTATCAGTGCGTCCCAATTTAATATTCAGCGTTCCGCGTAATTCGTGTTATCAATTTCTACTTCGATTGTTTCCGCACTCGGCTCGTCCAAAATCACGTTGATTCCGGTTATCAAGCGCGATTCAAAGCGAATTCCCCGACATCCCGATCGAGCCGATGTTACGTAGGTACATGAAAATTGCGTTACCGAACGTTCTACGACGGACGAATTGTTTAGCAACGCGCGCAGAATCGTCGAATTGACTCGTGCCTTGATCGACGAGCGAACAAACGTCCGACGTTTGAGAGAATGAACGTGGTTTGGGAAATTGAGCGAAATGTTGTCGTTCGTTTGTATATTCACGCGAATCCCGCGTATCCTCGCCTTTTGCAAATCGTTACGCGAGTGCGTTCCAGAAACAGCGAAACGCGACACGTTATAATCGCGCGAACGATAATCGCAGAATTAAGACATCACGCGCGTCTCGTATCTCGCGGAGGGCGCAAGAAACCGGGATAGACACGACGTAAATATCCCTGTCCCCTTGGCAAAGAAACGGATGGCGAGCTGCGAGCGGTAGCAAACAACCGGATTATCAATTTCTGGTTTGATCGCCAACGCTATGCAGAGCAGTTATCGAGCAAGAGAAGCCAACGCGAAGCTATCTGCCCGAAACTGTAGCATCCGAGGGGTGCTTGCAACCGGTTGGTGGTAGACTGGGGGGTGGTTTGGCCCCGTTTATCTTGAGATTGAGCATTAGGATTCAGTATATGGTGCCGGCCTTGCCGGTGGGAGATAAGGGGGTAATTTCTGTTCACCGAGGGGGTCAGAACTGCCCGTAGCTCATCTCTACGGCGTATAGTTGCCACCCCCGTGGCCACTTGGCCCACCCGCCCCTATGGCCAAAAGTCGTTTCCACGATCTTAGGGGCCACGGAGCTCGGCTTAAGCCCCATGCAAATTAGACGCGGGATCTTATGGATGTAGATGTAACCATAAGACCGTTGATATAGATACGCGCCGTGTCGTAGGAAGGGGATAAATGACTGTTGCCTGGTCACTGCGCCAACACCGTTAATCATCTCTGCCAGTCGTCCTCTGTTGCTCTTATTAATTTCATCCGACCATTGCCAGCGATAACAACGTGGCGCCCCTGTTTGTTGCTTTAGGTACGATTCAATCGAAACGATCGTACGTACGTAAGATCGAAAGATTCGTCTTTAACGCGACGTCGAATCTGTTTTATTATTTTGATCGATTCTTCGGGAGTCTCTCAAGTTTCGAACCGTCAACACGCATTTTAATCTCCGTCGCGATCGTTTGCAGAAATCGCAGGAAACGCGCAATCCTTCGGAGCTGCGACTTTTGTGCCATTTCCGCCGTAAACGACGTCTTTTTATACCCGGCGGTACGACGCGTCACGCAACTTTCAACATGACAAACCGTGGCACGCACCGTGTTTCTTGGTAAAACATCGGCTCGAAAGTTTTCCATAAATCGTGCAATCTGGCCGTTGGACGCGACACGCGATTATGCAAAGTATCGTGGCAAGTGTCATTAGGCTGCATTACATCGCGCTTTTGTATCCCTCGCACGGAACTGCAACATCGCGTTGCGAGTGTCATTTTGCGAACCGATTGCGAAAATTTGTTGACAATTCTCGCTTCTTCCTCTTTTTCTCCTTTTTTATTTTTTTTTTCTTTCCTTTCTTGTTCGAGTAACGAAATAACAGCAGAAAACCAATTTCGTGCGTCCCCTCGGTTTCAGTTCCAGAATCGATTTTCCAGGATCGCAAGGAGTTCTTTACGGTGGGGATGCGCGCCTTCCAGATTATTTACGAAGTTCTCGGAGGGTGTGTGTCCGTTTTTTTTTCGGCACCGCTGCGAGCCTCCGCTGGAGTTTTCGCGTGCTCCACGGTCTACGTAAAGGACTGGCCACCCCTTTAGCCTCTACATCCGGTCGACACCCTCACACTCGTTCCTCCCTCTCATTGGCGTAAAACGAAACGGGCTGTTTCCAAAATTTTCTCCGCCCCGTTTTCAATACTTTCGTTGCCACCGCTACTCACCAACTCGAATTCCCAATCGAATCGCTCTTTTCAATTGCACAAACAGCCGATCCACCCGATCGTTCTCTCCTTCCTTTTATCTTGATTCTCAATTAAAATTGACCGCCTGCTTCGTATTACGAGTTAGATTCAATTTCAAACGCGACAATTCTGCAAACTCTCTCTCGATCGAATTCGTTGGACGAATCTCCAAGAAGGAAGGTCATCCGGGAGTCGAGACGAACGAAAAGAAGAAGCAGCCAGCCACGAATCGACGGGCTACGCCAATGTCTCGTCCACCCCTTGGTCAAGGGTGGTTTAGGGTGTGTAAGCCACGAGAGTGAGAGGAGAAAAGACGAAACACGGCCGGCGGGTGGGGGAGGAGGAGGGAAGCGAGGGGTGTGCGTGCGCCCTTACGCATTCTCTCACACGTATCCAGGTAACGTACACTTTTGCATAAACCAACTGTCGACCACAGCCAGAAGCACACACCCACGCAGCTTCTTCGTGCACACGAGTCGTCCCGTACGTCCACACACGTAACGTAAATTTCACGTACACGGGACGTTCGCGTGTCTGTGAAATTGAACAGGCGCGCGTGTACGTACGACGCGAGGCGAGGAGCGCGCGCGCGCGCACGCGTGAGACACGGAGGGCACGGAATAGCCGCGTCCAGGCGAAGGTACACCCCGAGAGAAACAAGGGAGCAGGACAGGGAATGCGTGGCAGGAGTCGGTGTGACAAGGTACGAGAAGACGTAGATCGGTCGACGAAAGAGAGAAGACGGGAGGCAGAGGGAACGTTGGCTGAGAGCAAGAGAGAGAGAGAGAGAGAAAGAGAGAGAGAGAGAGAGAGAGAGAGAGAGAGAGAGAGAGAGACACGTAAAGACGGACAAGGGTCGGAGGGTGGTGGCCGGGGGTGGCTCTATCTCCTGCACTCCTAACTAACATGTATTTTGCATAAAGCTTACATTACTTGAATTACAATGCTCCAGTGCCGTCTCATACTACCGTGCCCCCCCCCGGACGCCCCCTTATAACCCGAGCAGGCCACCCCTCGTCCTTCTGGAGGAGAGATGCTGCCATGTAAATTGCTTCCACAGCCAAGTTTGCGCGCAAGTGCTCGACACACTACGCGTTTACCAACGCGTGTGTACGTGCGCGCGCGTCATACGTACATCAACAGGACTGTCTGCGTCACGATCGCGCTAGTGTTGGCAGCCGAATACGCGAATCACGCGTCGCTGGGTCAGTGTTCGTTCAGCGAGGATGATTCTGGACAACGCGCCCTCCACTCTGTGCTGTTGGGTACACAGACTGCGGTACGGAAGATCGGAGATACCAGGCGATGGAAAGGCGCCGGGAGAAATTCATTATCTTTGTTTATTCCAGTGTGAAAGTAATCTAACTGATGCGACGACTCGATGAAATCACCGATAAAAATTCGTATCGTCGATCGCGCGACGCGATCGCTTGGTTGGGAATTTAACCGAATTTGGTCTAACCACGAGAAACCGCGGAGGAAGTTTCTCGATCGCTGCCTGACCACGGATAAGGAGAAGTTGAGAGATGTTTGATTAAAGTAATTTGAAGGGCGAAACGACGTTAGGCCGCAGACTAAATTGTTTAATATTCGATCATCCAGCAAGTAACATCCCCCCCTTGTCTCGTTCGTGATCTCATTTGAGATCTGCCCGTTTGGTAGGTCGCGAGATCTTCGGTTTGAAGAGAAACACGGACAAGCCAAGTTTTAATAGCAGCGTTAAATTCAAGCGGAAAAATTTGCTCGTTGCTGGAATGAAAACAATCGTCGTGATGAAAGTGTACACAGTTTTGAAGGAAGAAATTCTAAAATGTAATTTCTCCTTGAGAAATAACTGGGAAGAGGAGGGGGGGAGGGGGGTTGCGTCCTTTCCGTAGCAGGCAACAATACACACCTCGCGCTCCTTCCCTCTGCTTTTCCAGAGAGAAGAAAATGACCTCTTTGTTTCTTTATCCAAGACTTTCTAATTCCGGCCTCTGGATTTAAATTGCACGTTGGGTGGCGTCCACGCGGCCGAACGTCGCTAGCCGCTCGTCTATTTCCATCCGGCGCGGAAGACGAAGAACGAAACTTCTTTCACGGCGCGGGGAAACAATTTTCTTCGGGACGTGGGGGATCGGTAGCGTGACACGGGGATCGTCCCCTGGCTGGGCAAAGTCCTCCCATTGGCTTTTCCCTTCTCGCGGCCAGCCTTTCAACCGATCTTTCTTTCCTGGGAATTACTCATGCTCGCGTACACGTTCGCCGCGCGTAGATATAGACCGTAGGCTGCCGAAGAGAGTACAAAGAGAGAGAGAGAGAGAGAGAGAGAGGGAGAGAGACACTTTTCACGTACTAAAAAAGATCCTTCTTCTTCGCACGCAGAAACAACCCACAAAGAACTTACCCGGCGCGAAGCCCTTATCGGTTTTTCACCTCGCATCATCCCTTTGCGACGGGACCTCTCTCTCTCCTTTCCATTACTCGCGCTCGAGCGCCTCTCCGCGCGCTTGCCCATTGCCGTATTAAAAAAGAGAATAGAGAGAGAGAGATACGCGCGCGCGCAAAGTAATAAAAAGAACGCGGGACAGGAAGAAGGTAAAGATACTTTTCAGCAGATACTAAAAAATAATTTTTTCCTTGGCAAGCGGCTCCCCTTCCGGCCGGGGGTGGGCACGCGCGAAGGTAGAGGGGCAGCATCTTCTGCACTCGAGCCACCCCGTTGGACAAAGCCCTTATTGGCTTTTTTCTCTCCCCCGACGTATCCCTTTTGCCCGGCTTTTCTTACATTATTCACGCTTCTGCGCCGCGCGTGTGTACGTGCGTGCACGCATGAGCGTAACGAGGAGAGCTCGCGCGCCGTGTCACCGCTAATGGACGCGACGCGTGTGCGTGTGCGTGTGCGTGCTGGATAATTACGCGAGGCCGTGTCCTTGATGCCCAGCCTTTGTCCTTTCTTCCTTCTCTGCTCGAGCAACCGTTGAAGGACGCAGGACACGTTGATCCGCGCGTTCACGGATGATCGTGCTGGCTAAGAGGAAACCGAGCCAACGGGATCCTGGTTTGCACAATGGAAGACGATACCCGGCGGGTCGGAGTCGAGACGGCGAGATGTAAATCACCGCGTAACGCTCGATGTATCGCTTTCTACGGATGAAACGATAAGTTGATGACCAGCGAGCCGCACGGGAATGACAAACGTTCCTCGGTTCACCGGCTGACGATGGCCCTTCCTGGGCCATTGGACTCCATCGGGCGATCGCCGCCGAGGAGAAATTAATGAGAGAGGGCAGCCGCGATTGCGGACGATTATTGTCACGGTGCATTGTGCAAAGGTCCACCCGGTCTGACACGTTAGGACGTTATCCACGCGTCCGGAATTGACTTTGTGAGACCTTCTTCGCAGTGTGTTGTTCGACGCGAATGCCCACGGAACGTACCAGACCGTCGTCCACGGATAAACGACTTTACGCTCTCATTATCCGAACCATTTATAAAATGCAGTCTGATCTAAACTGTGGAGAGTTCTCGATAATTAACACGTTTGTTCAGCTGCTCGAACGTAATCTGAAAAAGCTCCGCGACGTGAATTATCAAGTTCGAAACTACGAAAGTTCTTGAGGTTCTTCGAACTGAAAATCCTGGCCACTTTCGGCGAACGTCGTACGACCACCTTGCGAGATACGTTCAATCTCGATCACTACTTGGAATTTATTGCGTAATATCTGGGCGGACTGGCCGGGCGTGAGAGAGACGCGGAGGACCTCATTTCCAGAAGGACGACGGTTTTTATGCCTGCGAGAGCACCGAGCAGGTGGACCCATCAGCCGGCATACGAGCGAGCGTATAAATTCGAGGATTACAAACTCCTACATTTAAATGACCCGGGGCTCTCTGCGTCCGTGGGGCACACCGGGAGGACACCGTTACCTTCAGCGGGATAACTTATTTAAGGCGGACAACGTACAAGACACTGCGTACACGGCCAGCGGAGCCAGGACGTGCGGCTGTTGGGCTACTTTGTATGTACGCATGCTGACATCTTACCCACCCTTTCAACCGCCTCCGCCTTCCTTCAGCGGTGGTCGAAGCGGAGGAGTGGGCTGTGAGATCAATACTGGCGCCCCCTGGACCAGAGCCGCCACTGACTCTCCCCCTTTTTCGAGTGTAACCGGGATTCAGGCTACCCTCGCGTATACAGAGAGGCACGGGGAAAGAGAAAGAGAAAGAGAGAGAGAGGGAGAGAGGGAGAGAGAGACAGGAGAGAGAGCAAGATGGAAGACGAAACGAGGCCCACGCGTGTGAGAGCCGGACCTCTTAGAATCACCAACCCCCGAAAACCCAGCCGCCTACGCTGCTGCCTCACGGCCACCGCCGTGGCAACCACCCTCCGAACATTCACTCTCACCCTTCGACGCTTTAAAGCGATGTATCCGTATTAAGCTTTCATACAAGGAGCCAAGGTTAGGTGTCCAATGTCGGAGAAATTTCGCTTCTTCTCTGATAAGCGAAGCACTTGTTTGCGCGTTAAATATTTCTGACCATACGGGAGCATTACCAATCGAAAGTAGAAAATTTTTCCATGTCAAGACGAATATAATCACTCCTTGCAATATAAACTTTCAATACTGGACAAAGTTCATTTCTCTGACTGAATGTTACCCTGCTCCGCTTTGAATTCTCTACCTCGTCCGCGAAGAAAAGGGGGACAACTATCCCACGAAGGATACATTTTCTACTCACAAAGTCTTCCTAGTCTCGACAACATCCCGACTCTTGCATCCCTTCTCCGTGGACACGTGTACCACGTATACCACGTGTCCCCCTTCGGAATTTCGCGACGCATCGCCGTGATCCCCCTGTTTAATCATCCTGATAACTTATGCTGGTCTCCTTGGGCAAAAGCGCGGGCAAAAAGCGCGCACGAACCGTTGAAGACGGACACTCCTATCATTCCGTTAGCCATCGTGAGTTTTTGCATGGCAATTAATCCACGGAGGTAATGGTCCTGATCCTAGCCACCTGGTGCCCAACGTCCTGCAAGGACAATGGCCCGTGGTCGTCTCTGCCCGTTGGTACAGTCGCACGTCTCTCTCCATCCTCCGTTGCTGCCTGCTGGTCCGGCAGCAGTTTCATTAAGGGGGAACCCGTGAGATGATGACCTGCATCATCTCGCGTCGCGGCGATGCTCGTGTGAATGCAACCAGCGCCGCGCGCACACGCGGCAAAATGTGTCTGCATTGTTAAGCAGGCCGGCGTATACTTTTCGTAATAAACCACGGGGCCCGTGCGTCTCCAGACGCGAGAATTTATAAAGGAGATTACCACGGCTTTAATCCTGGCAGCGGTCTTTCTTTTCTTCGCCAACGAGAAAGCCCTGCCGGCTAGCTGCTGGTCCTCGCTTCGCTAGGAACAAAGCCGGAGAAAGAGGAAGGGAGGGGGGAAGGAATCGAGGATATCGTGACTTCGCGATGAGATCGCTCGAATCAATTTACCGGAATCAATTCGCTGGAATCGGGCTATGTAAAAATGAAGAGGCTGATCGAAGCGGATCCCGGATTACCCGCGTGCACGGCTGTGCCGGAATAATTCCAGTTTTTATTCGCATGAAGGGATCCCATTAGACTCGTCGTTCGTGGAATGTAATTTCCTCCTCTCCCTCTAATCAGTTCCAAACTTGTCAAATGTTCGACAATTAAAACGATCTAATTACGAAAGACGCGGAGTGACGATCTTTACACGAATGTCGAAATCACGTCCGAATTCAACCCCGAATCGATTCGTTTGTCCGGCGAAACGATCGACTTGGCACGGCAAGTCGGCGCGACAGCGACGACTTGAACCTGGCGTTACTTCGATTGACTTTGGAACTTTGCTAAGCAAACGGCACTCGATCGTTCGGGACGAGTCAATTAATTTCTAAGGACTCGCCCGGAGGATCGAGCCGGAGGTCGGTCCACGTGGTACCGTGACCTTACCGACGTGACCTCGGCTTGGACAGAGAGGTACGTTGCTCGCCCCCCTGACCTGTGGCCCGTCACGATTACACGGTCGTCAAAGTTAATGACGCGGTAATGATCGTCCGGCTTATAGGTGCTCGCGAGGTGACCGTACACAGCCGCGGAAGAATGGGGACGTTGGAGAATCCGTGTACGGACACGGATGACTGATGGCCATCACGCGAACGGTGGACAGTGCGAGGTTAAGGGTCGGTTCTTTGGCTAATCCTGATTAATCGTGGAACGCTCCTCCCGTGCTTGTACTTTTCCTTCCTGGTCGAGTAACGTCCCGGACAAGGGTCGTGGCCGAACAACTTGAACTTCGTGGTTTTCAGCTCGTCGTCGTGTCCGCGTTCAGTGACGCTCGTCTGGAAAAACTTCAATTTACATATTTACTCGGAGTGATTTTTTTTTTTTAACCCTCTCGGCCCCGAGGCGGTCGCGGGGAAGAAGCAATACAATTTTCTTTCGATCGAATGAAAATATAGAGTAAAACTATTTCAAAAATAGTGATCTTTGTCGAAGCTTGATGAAATAAATTGATCTTGAGCGTGAGAGGATTTATATGATACTTTTAGAAAAGAAATGTAACTTGTGGACTAACGGAGAAACGTAGATTCAATTTTGTGTGCGATACATGTATTTTAAAGCAGTCGAATCCAGCTTGACATCAGGTTTGTTGAAATGTGTATCATTTGCTGAAAATTTCAAATAAATTCCGACAGAAGGAAAAATAAATAAAAATTTCGACAAAAATAGAAAAAATCCCAAACTCAAATCGACATAATTTCCTCGGCAAAAAAATTACGAAAATTTCGTAGCAAGTGTTATCAAGTATATACATTTGCAAATATTTTAAAAAAACTGCACGACTTGTACCCCAGTAAATGAAGACGACTTTTTTGCCATAAAATTTTACTGACGTGCAAACGTTTGAATCGATACAAAACAAATTACAGGCGCGATCGCTCAGTACCAGACAACGCCACTCCTACTCGAGGTCTACTCCACGCCCCCTCACGAATCACGTGACCCAAATCGACCAATCGCGAATTTTCGTTGCATCAGCGTTGCACCTGAAGAGACTAAAATCACTTTCAGTGATAAAAATTGCGCGAATATTTTAATCATTCACAGTGTTCGATAAAATGATATTTTGCTACGAACTCGATTATTTAAAAAGTGGAGTTCATAAACGCGCGAAGCTCGAACACCGATTTTGTCGGGTTTGCTCGTGTTGAAAATACTGGGAGGAATACCCACGCAACGTGCCCTCTTGGGCTAACAGAGACGGAATTGAAGCCCGGAGAAACGAGTTCGAAAGTTCGTTCGACTATGGTCAAAGTTACGGCGAAACGATCCTATAACCGAGGGTATCGGAGAATTCAAGGGGGGGGAGGGGGATAGGAACGAACGGGAAACGCAGCCTCGTGCTCGTTGAAAATGAAACCGAGCCGTCATCGAACTTTATTAATTACGGACGGGTATCCACTAATAACTGATAAAACTCGTCGAGTCCGATTGATTTTACGACTGGAATATATTGGTTTTTCAATCGGAAAACTGCGAAACGATCGATTCGGATCAATTTGGAAAAGTGTGCGTATGCCGAACGAGTGTCATAACTGGAAGAAATAAATTACTTTTTTCTTTTTTTTGTCAAGAAATCGATCGAGAAGTAAAAGAATTCAAACTCGAGCACATTCGTTCGACACTTTGTACTTTTTATTAGCAACCTTACTCCTCATCTCACATCGTACACTCAAAACTCTCAAAACTGATCGATCCTCCGTTCGTCGTCGAATAAATACCGCTTTTCAAGTACCGCACATCTGTCATGCGTGACAATCAGCGGGTACACAGGGTACGTGATAGCAACGACTCGGTTGGGAAGGGGCCCGAAATACTCCGAGTCGTGAAGGAGCACGTGCAACGAAAGACTTTTCAAGCCGGGCTGAAGCTCGGACGGCTGAAAGAAGGCGAGCCGCTCGCATCCGGCGGCGACGTCGTCCACGGCGGAATTGAATTCGACGCTACCCCTTCCACTTGGCCTGTCGTCCACCGTCCGGGAAGGTGTTTTACGCGAGGTGAGGACCACAGGTCACAATCTGGGCGTTGCCCAATCCTATCCGATTTCAGTTGGCAGATCGACGCGGCGGCACACGGGGGCCGAAAATTTTTCTATTGTTTGCAGGTAAAACGCGCGCGTTTGCTTGGTCACAGGTCGACGATACGTGCGTGGACGTGCGTGTGCACGTAGTGAAGTACGCTGGTGTGCGCGCGCGTGATTCCAGCACGTGCTTGTCGCAGAGGAAACGCTCGCGGTCAAACGACAGGGATGACGGGGGTACGTTGGACGCCCTTTGAGAATATGTAGCGAATCGCGCGGGCCGGCCAACGTAACGTGCCAGGGCCAACGGTGCCCGACTCTGATGACCAGGCAAACAGAGGAAAAAAAGCAGCCTGCTTCAAAGCTGCTGCGAGAGGAAAAGGCGAGCAACTGTCGTAACGGATAATATGCAAATTATAGGAATTTCCAGGCGCTCGCGGTCAACGGATTTTTCTCGTCGAGCTCGAGAACGCTTTGAGCGTTTGGCGAGTGGACTTTTGGCCTGGCGTGCCGAATCCGCTCGTCCGAAATGATCTCGTTTGAAAAACCTCGGCCGTTTGTCGTAACAGACGATGATCAAGCCCCGCCGCCACCGCGCAGCCTTTTATTTCTTACGGGCGAGTTTGTAGTGGAAGTCTTTGATGTACTTTTCGTTGCTATAGCAATGGCAGTTATTCCGTCCAATGGCATTCGGAGAAACGTGACTCGTTCGAAGTAACAAAGAAGCTTCTCTAGTTTTTGTAAATTGAGTAAAAATCCTTCTCACCAGAGACTATAGAAAAGAGATAAATACCGGTTAAAAGTCTCAAAAAACGCTGTACGTGATTCCTCGTCTTTCTTTTTCTCTTCCTTCTCACCGGCCAAAACGAGACAGACCCGATGCCTGTGCAAATGAACAGGTGCTACTCGATATTACCACTAGTCGCTATTCAGGATCGGCTCGTTTAAAACAATCTCTGGACCACGCTTGGCAGCACGTGCCGCGTGGCGTTCTTCTTGGCAGGAGGCAACCGGTTCTCTTCCTTTTGTGTTCCCTCCTGCGACAATGACCAATGGTCACTTGGAGTTCCAGCGGCAGCGGTATTCAGGAGAGAATCTAGCACGTGCCTCGTCAGCTCGTCTTAATCCGAAGATTCGCAACGGAGACACGTCGGGCGAACTTTCAATCGTTTCCTTCTTCTTCTTCTCTTCTTCTTCTTCTTCTGTCCCCCTCCTCGTCTTTGCCTTCGTCCTTGCGCGTGGTCAGTGTGGTAATCCTGCTCACGTGTCTCGCGGAAACGACCGTCTCTCCTTGCCTCTTCATAACCTGGAATTTACGACAAGTTGCCAGCTGTTGCAGGCTGGATAATTTATCGCATCGCGATGATAATAGAGAATTATTGTGGCGGTATCGTATTTGCGACAGTACAGAGATGATTTAAATGGCTGTAAGAAGCATTGGCATACATCGTTGTACTTTATTATGTCATTTTCAATTCATTATTCATTATTCGTTTTCATTTTCATATTCAATTATATCATTTTATAACAATGTACACATTGATTTATATGTTGAATATATTAAGCAAATGTATTGTATGGTGACACGTTTGAATGCATAGAATACATTAATGTGCATTGCAGAATAAATATTAATATATTGAGTATTAAATATACAAATATATAAAATTCATACTTGTATTTTCATATTTCTGGAAAAATGTTGAGCTGTGGAAACAATATGTAGAATTATATTGTAATAACGTATTCTAGCCATCAGAAACTAAATACACAAAATTTTAAACTCAATTAGATTAATTCGAGTAACCTATACAATATTCTAATCTGTTCTTCAATACTATTCCTTGTTGTAAAAAATATTTCGTGTTTAATGTCCAACAAACCATCGGATTTATCTAGATGAAGGTGTTTCCGAAATTTTGTGCTCACCTCTATTTCTTTAAATAAAACCATAAAGCTCGCTATTCTCTATAAAAAAAAACTGCACGACTTGTACCTCAGTACGATTCGTCTCACTGAAAGACCCAGAAGTAAAATCAAATTTATTGATATGCAAACATTTGAATCGATAGAAAACAAATTACAGGCGCGATCGCTCAGTACCAGACAACGCCACTCCCACTCGATGTCTATCGCACGCCCCCTCGCGAATCACGTGACCCAAACCAACCAATCGCTAATTTTCGTTGCATTAGCGTTGCATCTGAAGAGGCCCGATTTTCTGGGTAACCCCGGCTAAAATCACTTTCAATGATAAAAAAGAAAAAAATACTAATCCATGTATGTCGAAAAATAATTTAAAAAATGTATTAACTTTAATTTTGTAAAATCAATCATATAAAAGACAAAAACAGAATGAGGGCAATATTCTTATACTCTACTCTCTTCATCTTTCATGCTCTCGCTATAACCAATAATTTCTCAACATACGTACATTAATATTTTTTTTATAACTGTGTAATCGATTACTGTATAGAAATGTACAATAAATGGAGGTGACTTCAAAATCTCGAAGACAAATTTAGCGTTCCTCATAGAAACGGAACAAGTTCTTTCGAATAGTTACGGAGATATTGAAATAGAACATCCTGCATAATGAAAAAGAAAAAAAAGAGAAAATGTTTCAATCAGAAATCAATCCGAAATTCATCGACCGCGTTAAAGAACAAGAGTATCGCTCGAACCCGTCCCGCGATTCTTCCCGATAGCAAACGCGGAGATTAATCATGGGACAAGCGTGACGACTAAATCCCATTGTCACTCTCTCTCTCCTCGCTCGGTGTTCGACACGTGGTCAAGACGTGTATTTTTACAGCCAGTGAAATAAATCGCGCGGCGCACCGCAAGCGTTGTACGTTGCCGACTATTTCGCACGTTCGGCCAACCCTCGGACGAGACAGGAGTCCTCGTGTCGGACAGGAGTCCGTCAAGCGGTACATTAATCACGAATCTTTTTTGCGGTCGACGCTCCACCCTTCGTGAATTGCCCCTGCACGAGCTCGTGAGGCCGTGCAATATTTACACGAAACGAACGCGAGGCCATCCAACTTTGCTTGCAACAGGCCTAGATCTAACGTCTGAAAAATTGAAAACGCGTCCTCGATTCGAGTTCGCGGCGTAATCTGTTTATCGAAGTCCTTTCGAAGTCGGCGAGGTGTACCGGCCGAAGTTCAAGCTGCAGTTCGCGTGACTTAAAAGTACGGGCGAACCAAGTTCGTTGCTTCATAAGTTCACCAAGTTCGAAGCATATTTTTAATGCTTCCTTCGTTGGAAAGGTCAGCTTGTTGCGCGAGTTTTTTCTTGAATCTTCTTGCAGTGAGGTAAGCAATTTATCTCGTAGCTCGTCGAATTGACTTTTTCGACAGCCACTGAAGTCGCCAATTCAACACTCTCGGATTCTGGAAAAGTATTTCGAAGAATAAACTTGCGCGAGGATGCACACGCGAGCAATATGACAATATAATTTCATTCGTGGAATTAGAAAGTAGGAGAGGATAATTAAGTTGGGAGTTTTTCTTTCGAAAGTTTCCCGAACGAATAATTTTAGGACCAAGGATCTCCTCTCCGTCGAAAACTTTCGTTTCAATTGAAGTCGTAATTGAAAGTAAGATTGAAGTTGATTTCAATTATAGTCGCGGATAGTTGGAATCGAAATTTAAATTCGATTACACTGGAGGGACATCATTTACAATCCGTTGTTCTCCTCCTAATGCAATTTTCATTTCTTCGTTTAACAAGGTCAATCGCACTACCAGCGTATTGTCGACACAACAGTCAGATTACCAGAATGATACGATTTCTATCGATAGAACAATTCCACGAATTCAACGTGCGCTGCGGTGAATAACGTTCGTTACGCCGAACCAATTACAGTTTTTCCAATTATATCGGAACGCAACTTCGCAGAACAAAACTTCTCAGAGTCTCTGCGAAACACCGTGTGTTTAACAAGAACGTGGACGTTCATTTCTCTGCAAAAGAAAAAGAAGAAATATTTTTTGTAAAAAATTTTGCACAGACCTGAGATACTATCGCGAATTAGAATAAAATTCAATTGATAGTATGTTTGATTATAGCTTTCCACCTTTTCAACTTTTCGGCATTGAGCACGACTCTATGCTTCGTGATTCATCAAACATTTTCAAATCCCGTCAAACGAGCCTGGTTTGTCCACCAATTCAGAGATAAATAAAATGAAAGTGCATGGTTCGGCTGTTTTAACGTTCGCGTATTTGGAACTTTAGAAACAATCAAGACTCTCGGATGCTAGTTGCAGCGGAAATTATCCCGCTCGTCAATTTCGTTGAACACGAAAATCACACAGAGTGCCCCTTTTTCAAACCCCGTCACCACAGTCTTCGCACATCTTCGCAAGTGTACTTCACCTCTCCTCTTCTCTCCTCTCCTCTCCACTTCGCTGGAAAACGGTTCTCTGCGTCTCGAAAGCACACAATGCGATCGACGATCGACGCCGCTCACCACGCGTTGCGGAATCTACATACGGCAAGCATGTAACCGCGTAACCGGATAATATTCTCAACCGTCGGTTCCAGCTTTAGAAAGACGTCCGTCCGTGGATGGTATCGATACGGGATCCCTTCGTCGGCTTTTCAAAGACGAAAAAAAAGACTCGCGTTGCGAAAGGCGCGCACAAAGGGAAAGGAAAATGGCGGCCATTGTGCCGGCGCTCGCAATTGTCAACGTCTTACGTCCGTGAGGTGTATGCAAAAATCCTCGCGAATAATTCCGTCGGTTTAATCCAATTTCCGTGCTTCGTGGGGAGGGACCGTTAATGTATGCCAGCCCTCGTTCGGCACACATTCGCGCGCGTCAGACTCCGTCAGGCTCTTTCATCTGATCGATCGACGAAATCCCCAGGTATTCGATAATCCTGGCCGAGGAACGTTTCGCCGTTTCCAACGGTTCACCACCACCACCACCACCACCACCATCATCACCAGCAGCAGCACGCGCGCAGCTTTTCCGGGAATTTCTCGTGGCGGCGACGCAACCACGATTTCGTGACTTCCGGGGCCGTTCGTCGATTTCTCGCGCGATAAACGACGTCGGGGGACGAGGCACGTGCCCGGTCGTAGCAATAGAGGAACGAATTGATAATTACTTCTTCTTCTTCTTCATTTTGTTCCGAAATTTTCACAACGAAGAAATTTATTTACTTGTTACTAGCAAATGATCCTTTTTTTTAATTACTGAAAGTGATTTTAGCGGGGGTAATCCAGAAAATGGGACCTCTGCAGGTGCAACGCTGATGCAACGAAAATTAGCGATTGGTTGATTTGGGTCACGTGACTCGTGAGGGGCCGTGGAGTAGACTTCGAGTAGGAGTAGCGTTGTCGATCACGCCTGTAATTTGTTTTGTATCGATTCAAATGGTTGCACATCAATAAAATTTTGTGGCAAAAAAGTCGTCTTCATTTCCTAGTCGAAACAGTTGCTTCTGGGTCTTTCAATAAGACGAATCGTACTGGTCGTGCAGTTTTTTTTTTTTTCTAGCGATATCGATGTTTTAAATCCTTTTGTTATTAGAAAAGAGAAAAGTTATTCGAAAGCCGGAGGAATTTTGTTTTCCCAACCGGAGGAAAATTCGTAAGCACGGGAGGATACTAATTTCGTTCGTTCGGGGGGCGTTAGAATTATGCGTCGTATACGTTACGTAACGCTCGCCACGGACCAGTTACTTTCGTTGTTAATTTAATCTAGGTTAAACGGTTGCCCCCCACCCATCCCTCCTCCCGGAAAAAGGGCCGGAAATTGAGTAAAAACGCGGCCGTTCCACGTCCACGAGGATCGTTTCGCAACGGTTCCGCATCGATTCCAGGTCGGTGGCATAACATTTCCTTAGAATTCGCTGGCTAACCCATATATCGGTACGTTACACCATAACGAAGGGGCGGCGTGGCAACGTAAGAAAGAGAGATGCCGACGTTGGTAGAGAAAGACGCGAGCAGGGAGGGAACATTATAATGTTAAAGGGATGCCACCTAGTCGAAGAAGGGAAGGAACAGGGAGACAGAGAGAGCGACGGAGAGAAAGAGAGAGGAAGCGAGAGAGGACAGAAGGCTTTGAAAGGCCGACGCGAAAGGGGAGAAATTAAAATGTAAAAGGGATGATGTGCGTGGAAAAGCGTGGAGGCTGCTTCTGCCCTCTCTTCGTCCCCCCCTGCTCGCCTCCCTCCCCCCTTCGCCCTTCCCTTCTTCCTCTTCCCTCTTCCGTCCTTGTTTCTCCGCATTTTTCTCTCCGCTCGTCTGACAGTCATTGACTGGCCCCGGCTTGCGCGCTTATAAGGAAGGGATTTCGGTAGGAAATTAAAATTAAAAGGGATACAACCTCGCACGGAGGGGTGCTTCCGTGCTCTTTGGCCCGAGAGAAAATACCGGCAGGTCGGTTATCTCTCGTCTCTCCGAAGAGATAGGTCTCGCGCGGTTCCCCCCGCGCGGCTTGGGGAACGAAACTTTTATCCATCGGCCGGGAACACGAAAATTGTCACCGACGCCGAGAGCGATTTTCATCGAAAGGATTTGCGAACTCTCTTATCCGTTTATCCGGGCTTCTTCTTTGTTCAGGTGCAACAAATTTCATTTACTCCCTTGGCAGTTGTTGTCTGTAATTTTTTTTCGAACAACACTACCATCGAAAAAAATTGTCCCTCCTCGTTCGAACATTTAGTAATTTTTCGAACAAATGGTTCTCCAACGAATGTCGCGAATCGAGTCTCACATTTTCGTCTGCAGCGTTTTCGAGTCGAGGATTGCGGGATCGATCCGCGTCGCTCATCCGGCAGATGACACCGATCGCTGGGGGTAAGAGGCTGCCACTCTCGAGGCGCAGGATACCAGGCTATCCCAAATGGCTACAGGTGATCTCTTCTGTTCTGTGAGAACATTCCCACAGCATCCGTGTGCAACGTGTCACCCCTTCACTCTGCGCCGAATACCGCAGCCTACTTCTCTCGTTCAAACCCTCTTCTCTCTGTGTTTCCCTCTCGGTGTTTCGTCAAGCACCTTTCAACTCTCTCTCCCTCCCTCCGCTCTCTTTTTCTCTGCCGCTGATCCAGCCAAGGTGCCGTGCCAGTGCTCCGCCAGTTGCACCCCTTTTCTCGGCCAAATAAGTTCGCTCACCGATTGGCAAAGCGCCGTGGACGAAGTTAGTTGAACGAGCAACCCCTCGCCCCGAACTGGCAGGATCGCAGAATGGGAAACGGTTAGGGGTATATTTCTTCCGGGACCATCACGAGATATTTCCTCGCTTGTACGTCTGCCTTCTCTCTCTCTATCTCTCTCTCTCTCTCTGTCGCGCGTTTTATTCACGTTTGCGTCGTCTGGTTTCGGTTCTCCCCGTTCGTTGGTCGCGTTCCGCTGCCGAGTTCCGAGAGAAATATTAGGCCGAAGAATACGAGACGACGACGGGACGCCATTGTCCCGGAGATAGGAGGACTGACAACAGAAACGATTCGCCGGCTCATCTTTACCTGAAACGATTCCCGGCGTGTTTTCCTCATCGAACAGGGAGATTCATGAAAACTTCGTGGACCTGCGGGACCAAATCCTTAAACGAACGCATGAATGGTCCTTTTTTCTTCTTCTTCTTCTTCTTCTTCTTCTTCTTCTCTCTACAGGTATTATTCCCCCTTTTACTGACAGATAAAGGATTTCGGTCGGTGAATCGATGGATCGATTACTTTCTCCTCTTTGGCCCTTTGTTCTTGCGCAGGACGCAAGGTTGTAATCGTAGATTTTTTTTCCTTTTTCTTTTTGTTAATTGTGAGTTTAGAATTGGGAGTCCTATGGTGCGTGTAGCGTTATATTATAGGTAAACGAAAACTTTCTTCTCTTTTTTTTTATCAATATGGAGATTGACGTTTGCGAAGAGCTATTTTACGTAGTACCAAAATACTGATAATTCAAATTTTCATATCTATTTCACTTTTATTGAATGCTTTTCAATATACTACAGAGATTAAAATTTATTTAATTAGAAATAAAAACAAAAATATAGTTAGATCCAAAATGATCAGAACATGAAAAATACAAACTCTGAAATTAGACATTTCCTCCGAAACAGAATAATCTGATAGATATTTTACCTCAGATTTATAGATACAAATTTAACAAGTAAACCGCTTTTCAATTCATCTGTCAAGAAGACATTTTTTGTACTTGCTCTTGAAAATGAAAAGACACGATCAGAAAAATCAAAAACACGATAAATAACGAACAAACTCTGAAATTGGACGTTTCCTCTGAAACAAAATGATCTGACAGATTTGCAGATCTAGATTTAGCAAACAGAATCTCCTCGACCTCAAAAACGAAGAAACACTTTCAATTAGATCCGAAAAGAAAAAAGAATCTACAAACTATGAAACGTTGACGTATTTCCTCCAAAGCAGCAAAGACTTTTGACAGACTTAAAAAATAAAATTCGTCGATCGAGCCAATATTTTC
This sequence comes from Melipona quadrifasciata, assembly GCA_001276565.1. NCBI lineage: Eukaryota > Metazoa > Arthropoda > Insecta > Hymenoptera > Apidae > Melipona > Melipona quadrifasciata. The sequence continues at coordinate 316,476 of KQ435774.1, read as the reverse complement.
CCTGAGAAAGGTATTCGCCCGAATGGAATATTCGACGGAGTAAATTTCGTTGCGAGATCCGCCGAACGGGAATACAGGTATTCACCGGTCGAAACAGGTGGAGGTAACATTTCCTTTCCATTCGTCGCGAAGAATCGATCTTTTATATCCTGGGAGCAAAGGTCGAACGTCGAGGAGAATTGAGTCGTTTCAGAACCAGATTCGCAGCGGTGTCCAGTGGCTCCGCATTCTGACCCCTGTGACCCGATTTCCGGTTCGTCATCTGGACCTCTGACCACCGGACAGGTCCCTGTCACGGTCCCATTAGGATATCGTTTCACCGGATTCCAACCCCCTGGAAAAGAAAGGGAAATCAGAAACGTGTCTCCTCGTCTCTGACAGCGCGGAACCCTTTACGCGGAATTCAAACGGCCGAACGATTCGCAAGAAGATTACTTTCAGCCGGTTCTTCGCTAAAGCAAACTCTCATTTGACAGTATTGTAATTTGTTCTAAGAAAGGAACGCTTTCTCGAGCTCGAAAATGAGATTTCAATCCAGAGTAATTGATTTGATCGAAAAATCAATCATTTGCCAGTTTATTCATCCTTTCGCTGTTACGAAAATGTGTAAATGTCGCAGATTTAATCATCGTTACAACATCATTTTAAAAGATGAATTTCATTTCGATTACGCACCCATGGCATTTTCAGATTCATAATTCACAGATTTACAGAAATCCTCGCCGGAATTATCCTCTTTTAACGAGAACCTCGAGATCTCCAGGCAAACGTGATTTCCAGTTAATGAATCAATATCAATTAACATCGATTTACCGCTGTATCTCCGTTTCATAAATCGAGGATTTGAATCGAGGCTGGATGGGTTTTAGGGTAATGCGAAAAATTATTCGACGCGGATGGTCATTGAGATAACAAATTGAGAGTGGGGGGACGGGGAGGACAAAATTCTCTCAAATAAAAATCGAGGATTCGTCTCTCATAAGTCGTCATATATCTGAGGATCTACACGAAGGACGAGGGTCCCGGCTGAGTGTCCTGTTCATGTGTCACCGGCTTAAGGAGCCCTCTTAATTCAGGCTGGTATCCACGCACGGGACCCCCGTGCCCACCGTGACGATCATGATCTCAGGTGGTTTCTGGAATCGCTGCTTGTCAAATCGAATCCTTCCGGGACGAAAGGACGATTTACTTTTTCACAGGACGCCTGCTGTCCAGGCGCCGGAACCTATGCAAATAACGGTAACGTATACCTATGGGAAAATCACGAGGAATCGAAGGATTTACCAGTAATGGCAAACTTTCGAGGAGATTTCGGGAGAAAGATGGCTACGTTCAATAATTGGACTGTGGATATTTGCGAGCATTCGTAATTAAAAAGTTTAAACCAAGGGAAAAATTTACGGTTCGTTTATTTATGTTTGGATATAAAAGATCCACACACTGTAGACAATTTATACAGAGTGTTTCCGATCCGAAGATGCAAGAAAGGAGATGATTCTGTCGAAAAAAAACGGAATAAAGTTGCTTTACTTGAGACTTCATTTTCGAACAAATCAAGTTTGAAGGAGTATACTTCGATTTGGCTAATTCTAGGCTAAAATTCTACCTGCAAAAAAAAATAAGTCAAACGTGTAGAATACAATATCCTTTGTTTTTAAGAAAATTCAATTTCGAACTCTTGAACGAATAAATTTTATTCCACATTTTTCAGGATAGAGCAACCTTCTTCCAATTGTTTAATCTGAAATTAGCCAAATTAGCCAGGTAATATGTAATCAAATCTTCAACCTCGATTTTCTCGAAGACGAAGCTTCAAATGAAAAAGAATTGTATTCCTTCTTTCCAGGATTTTGCCAGAGTCACCAGCTCGGAAGAACCTTCGCACATTGCAAAAAAAAAAAAATTAATGTTACCATTTCTAAAGCAGAAACTGAACATCCAACTGGTCTCTCCTTTAATTAAGTCCAAGGACTCTTTACCTTCTCCTTCATTCACCTCTCGTATTATTAGCATCTCTTCTTTAAGCGATCCATCCTTACCCCCGTGAACAGCCGATAACCGCGATGACGAAGAAACAAAGAAGAACTCTCACTCATGAATCCAGCAACCGGACGCTCGATTGCTCGATTACTCGAGAACCTCGATCAACACGCAGCAAGGTGTGACGAAGACGGTTGAGAGCGACGACCGCTTGTCATCGGCGTCGGGGTCATCCCCGTGGGATCCGCGGGTCAACGAAGTCGAGGGACACGAGTAATTCGTGTCCGGCCGGGAAGGCAAGCAAACCGGCAACGCGATCTCGTTTGGATCGCGATATCGCGGCGTGGTCAGCACGCGTGCTGCTCGCAGGTTGCTGCTCGACAGGAAGCAGCCCGATTCCTGAATCACCGGTTCTTCCCCGGTTTCCACTGGCACAACGCGAAAGACGAAGTGGACGACGGGTGGAAAGGTGGAGACACTGTCAACGGTCGTTCCTCACGGGTCAGAGTGGCCAAGGGTCATCGACGATCGCGTGGACAACTCGTTAGAAGGGTGAAGGGTTTTCCAGGATTGGGAACAGGTCGATCGTTCCGAGACAGGATCGGCACGTACCGGCGTGCTTCCCTGCTTTTCCCGACTCGGCCAGTCTCGTTTCCCTCGACAGACTCGTGTGTCAACTGGATTACCAGACGATCAGCCTGGCTAATGACGACCGGGCTATTCTGCTCTCAGATACAGCGAACGATTGCTGACTGGTTTTCGAATTTTCGCCGATAAGATCAAACTGTCCGAGCGGTCTTTCGCTTCCTTTCGTGTAATTCGCAGGTAAAACACGATAAAAGGGGATTACCAAGGTGTAACGATCTATGGTTTTGAATACCATGCAACAACAGAATGTATGTCCACAAAGAGTTTTCAAAGGGAAGGAAAGTGCGAAAGATTCTCTGGTTTAATTAAAGAGACACAGCGTTAAATAAGCAAGATTGCGACAAAGTTTCAGTCAAATTTCTCGTTTAATAAATAAATTCGTCCCCGAACGAGTCCATGGGCAGATGTAATTAGTTTGTCACGAGGTAGTAGAACAGGAATTTAACGGCGTGTTCCTTCCTGATGGAAGCGTGGTAGGTCTCCTTCCGGTCAGTCAGGGTCATGTGTCGACGGATTATGAGGTGACGAGCGCGGCTAATGGTTGTACGATGATCTTGACCCGTGAGACACGAGCGTGTAATCCGCTCGCTGGCCATACGGGTCCTTCGGGGCGCCGCGAATAGGGGTTCTGGCTTTCCAAACAAGTAATAAAAGCGAACTTACGACTGCAAATATCTCGTACGGTACATTACACCTTGACTGCGAGTTCGCAAACACCTCAGTTGCTCCACGAGCTGCCCGTGTTTGTGTTTCATTTCGCAGGGATTTATCGGAGGCGCGCGATCGCGCGAGAGCGAGTTTGCACTTTGAGAAAGTCTGAAAATTTGAAATTATCATTGGTAGCTTTGTTTCTACTATCGTTTGTTGCGGATGACCGCTAAAAGTCGTGTCACAAAGATGGAGTATACAATCAATAATACTCTGAACAGAATAGTTGATACACCCTGTTTCGTATGGGAAGAAATCCAACGAAGATCTGACAGATGTGAAACAAGAATGGAAAATTATCTGTACATGAAAAGAAGACTAAGAAAAGGAGCTTGTAACGCAATTACAAATATAATTAATGAAACTGCAATGCAAACATTGAAACCAATATAGCAACCTCACGAATGTCCACTAGGACAAATTGTAGGAATTTGGCTAGAGGTTGAAAAGAAAACCTATCGTCTGTTATTAATGTTTCTTTGAACTTGGTTCACTCGCTCAGTCGTAAACAAAGACTCGACGAAGACACGTCAAGCACGGAGAACAAAGATATTGGTAAGACACGAAAATAATACGAAACAGGTTCGATAAGAGCGCGGACACAATTAGGCGCAAGCAGCTGCGCGAAAGTGACAAGGTGGTAGAATCCAAGGGTGGGAAAATCGTGGCCACGCAGTCGTTTACTTCGAATGGGATGCTGCAAGGGAGTGATCTTCCTCTCTCTCAGTGACGTCACGCCGACTTTAACGAAAGCAGCTGTTGGCTTCTGGCTATGCCCATCCCAAGATTGATTGCCAGATTAGTCCAAGTATCTCCAACGTGGAAAGGGTTCTTCCCGGTGGTATCTGCTCCGGCGAAGAAAGTCGATTTCATCCTCCTCGATCGAGATCATCCCTTTCCGGGTTGCATCAACCACGCGTCTTCCCCTTTCGGCGGTGGTAACTCAACCTTTCGTTCGTCGCGCTACAAGGTGAACCCCTGCATTCTCGGATTTTCGCTCATTCGCGGAAGTTTAACTACAGACATCTTTAACTCTCCGTTACAAACATCTCGAATTCAATCGAAACCGATATCAAAAGTAACAAACAAACAAACGTTGTGGATCGTTGTGGAATTTCAAGTTTTAGCTAAAAGAACTAAGCAGAAATATCACTCTTGCACACTGTGTTTACTCTCGTGCGCGTAAAAATCCACTAGTGGAGCTCGAAGTTGAATCATCTTCGTCGAGCTTAATCCGCACGTTTCGAAGTAAAAAAAGAGAGGTTGGAGAGAAAGACGAAAAGTTCGCAGGGAGATAAAGAAGAAAAAGAGAAAAGAAAGGAGAAAGAAGGGGAGGGGGAGGGGGAACGGAGCGGAGGATGTTGCTCGTTAACAAAACGAATCCGCGTTGGCCACATGCGAAAGCTGGCCAACCCCCCCGTCAGATTTTTCAGGTGTCCAGGTGACAAACGATCGTCGTACGTGCGGATGCATTTCTCGGTGGATTTTCGCAGCGGCGCGGCTCGGCTCGCGCGCCTCGGAGAAATGAACCTGTTGCGGAGGTTTATGAGAGGCATTAGCATACTTCGTCGTTGGCCTCGTCTCCGTCGGGCCCAGGCGAGCATCGGCGCGATGCATCGTCGATGCACCGGCGAAACAGCTGCGAGATAAAAAAGAACCGACCGACCGACCGTAGGGAGAGAGAGTGCACTTGTTGCGCCGCTACTTTCGATACATGCCGCCGTTCCGTCCTTCACCCGCTCGGATAAGGGATGAATTTTTTATCCGGCCACGATGATGGCGCGATCAAGTCCTCCTCGATGGTGTCGTGCAACGCCGATCGATTTTCAAGCGGAGATTTTCACTTATTCCTGGGCGAAGAGTAGCATTGTGTTTAGATCAAACGTCTTCAAACGTGTTTAGATCAGCTTCTTTCGTCCTCGATTTCGACGAAATTCGTTCAAATTGACGCGAGTATCACATTATGTTTGCTCGAAGAACATTTCAGCGCTTGATTTTGAAATCACTAGAATTACCAAAATGGTCAAACTGGCCAATTTGTAATTTTTGTTGGATATTCTACAGACGTAGAACAGTACATGGAAACTTGTGCACTTTGTCGTATTATAAAGTCCTTCTTACTTTAACATCTCTGACGGAAATTTTACGTTTTAATCGCCGGTAGTTTTAGTGTTAACCCAAAATTTTTTCAAGTAGGAATTAATTGTTGTAAAGTGTTGAAATGTCACGTATAACTTTTACTATATTTAATCTCCAATTTGACGAGCTCAAGAATTCGCATTTGTTTTCTCCGCTTCAAGTTGACACCGATAATTCGAGATTATGAGGCAAAAGATTCAGAACGTATTACTCGTTCAAAGAACGTAACATTTCTCCACGTTTGATCGTAGTTGATTACAAGCACGAGTTTTGTCAAAGTCAACGGACCAACGAGCGTTTGAAACGCGCCTTTCGCCGCGTATTATGGACAGTTGATTCAAAATTGGTTCCAAGCCTGGGCGAGATCTTTCTAGTCGCGAAAATTGATCGTTACCTCGTGTTTGATAACGCTCATCGCGTTTCAACCGTCGACGAAAGTTCGCGACAGCTGCGATCTTCTGGCTGGCACGTTTTCCTCTTCCGCTGGATGCTGACGATGCATTGTCTCCCGGTTCGTGTAAGAGGACGCCGAAAGCGGCGAAAATAATTGCTCGACGAAAGACAGAGGCGCGAGTCGGAACGAGGAAGTCGGTGGAAGGAAGGAAGGAAGGAAGGAAGGAAGGAAGGAAAGGTGAAAGTAAATAAAGAAAAAAGAAAGAAAGAGAAAGAAAAAAACGGTTCCCAGGATTCGAATAGCTTCGTATGTCTCCTATAAAGGGAAGATTGTTCTGGCTCCATTCTGCTCGGAGGGATGCCTGAAAACGAAGGGTCTTCTCGCTTCTTGCGGCTCCGCCAAGGGTGGTTAAGAGGGATGCTGCTGTTTCTGTTCCCGTTGCCGCTGCATCTGCCCCTTTAGTGTAATGATATTTGAAAAAAAAAGACAGACCCATTCATCGCTGCGTCTCTCGACCATCAATTTGCCTCTTAAATAGATTCTCGACGGTGCATCCAGCTTCCTCTGCCGATTGACAACGATTCTTTTGGCAAAAATTTTTCGCGAGTGTTTCTTTCAACGAAATTAGGACACACACAGTGCAACTATTCTTAAATCTACCTATGTTCCTCGCTTCCGTTGCTATTGAATTTTGTTAATATTTTCATTACACGTCGATATCCCTTTGCCAATAAAGGAAGTATTAAATTTTTCTCCATTCCTCGCGCCAATAACGATGCGCCCATATCTGTCACGTTTCATCTTATCATCGAAATATTATCGTTTTCGCATCGAAAGATAATAAAATACGAGGTGCAAGAGAGAGTTTCTCTGGCAGAAAATTCGAGGGAGACGCGACACGACGGTCACTGCGGTCAAATGGCATCCACGCGCCAGGAATACGGAAGTCAAAATCACGAGGTCGCACGTGAAACAGGACTGAAACGCCACGTTGGTTTCGCGAGAAGCGAACCGACTCACGAAGAAAGCGCATTCTTTCGAGAGCGAAAAGCCGATGGTTTTTCCCCAAGGTCGTACCACGCTGGATTTCCAGAAAAGGCGAATCGGCATGGTCATTTCACGGGGTCCGTCCCCGCATTGTCCCGCAGAGGAGCAGGAGTGGAAAACGCGGCAGGAGGAACAGGGGCGAGCGCGAGGGGCGAGATACAGGCAAGCACGACACCCTATATTTTCGTCTCATTTTACTAAAAGCCGATCGTATTTCACGATTCCACTCGTCGTCGCGGGGACAGTACACGTCTGCGTGTCGTTTTCCATTCGCCACTGCGCCCCGGAGCCGACGTTTCGCCGTTTATCCGCGGACCCGTTTTTCACGAAATTCGTAACCTGACTTGTGGGGAGGGGAGGTGTAGGGGGGAGCGACAGCTTTTTCTCTCCTCCCTTCTTTTTCCCTTCGTCGTCTTTCTCCTCCACTGTTCCCATTTCTCTGACTTTTTTTTTGAAAATCGACACAGCCGTATTGAGACGCGGTCATTTGTCCGCAATTTGACCATAAATAGAGCCAACGACGGGGATATTTACTCGCGTGAAGAGACGTCTCTTTCTTTTTTTTTCCCTTTTTTTTTTTTCTTCTCTTACCACCGGGAGAATTCGTTTCTCTTCTCCTGGTTTTTCGAACTGTTTTTTTTTTTTTTGTCTCTCAAAGCGGGGATTCAGTGTCTCTCGTTAGAGGAGAGACAGATCGTCGTCGGTTCAAATGGCAGCAACCGCGACCGAGCAGCGTGGAAATTTCGACGATTCTCTGGAGGATCACGTGACGGATCTGCGAATAAAATAGACCGTGTGAAATGTCAATAGAGGAACACGCGCAGGAGTCGAGCGGTTTAAGGGTGTCGACGACGTTTGACTTGCTTCCGGAGGATCGAGGTTTCCGAATTCCGAACGATTTACCAACGCCCGACTGCAATTGCCAGACTGCGGACTTTCGTGCGTTTGAAATTTCAAATTTCAGAGCGCGAAATTGCACATAATAATTATATCATCAAAAAAACTGTACGACTTGTACCCCAGTAGGATTCGTCTCGACTGAAAGGCCCAGAAGCAACTGTTCTGACTAGGAAATGAAGACATTTATTGATATGCAAACATTTGAATCGATAAAAAATAAATTATAGGCGCGAACGCTCAGTGCCAGACAACGCCACTCTTAGTCGAGGTTTACCCCACGCCCCCTCGCGAATCACGTGACCCAAATGAACCAATCGCTAATTTTCGTTGCATTAGCGTTGCACCTGAAGAGGCCCGATTTTCTGCGTTACCCCCGCTAAAATCACTTTCAGTGATAATATACATATACAGCGCTTTTCGTAATATTCCATAGATTAAGTAATCATGTACCGCGTAATTATGTATTTTTTTTTTAACTGTATCCTCAACACGTTCGCGGATAGATAAAAATTTTATCAAGCTGCAGGAAAAGATGATCTATTTTCAAACTAATTGAGAGGTCCAAATTTTTATTAGTCCGAGAATATCACGGAATATCACATTTTAATAGCTATGTACAAAGCTACAGCATTCACGTCCGCGAACGTGTTAAAAATCTGCAGAATTAAATGCTGGACGAGATAAAAAAAAAGAAGTTTTACACGTCAGAGGGTTGATACAAAACGTTCTTCGCTTTCGATACGATCGGATCACTTGGAGAACGGTCGGGCAGGAGTTTAAATGCCCGTTAGAACGCTCGTTACATAATATCTGACGTACAAATCAAGGAAAGGTGGTGGCTCTCTATTAACAGAATGCAACGGATACCGAAGGCGATCCTTCCTTCGGACCTGCGTCTGACCCAACCACATTATCCTCGCTCGTCCCGTGGACGGCCCTAAATTAATATTCAAATCTGTATCAACGGGCCTGCATGAATCTGGCCAACGGCCTAGAACCATTGTCATGTCGAATTTCCTAGTGTCCCCGTGCTCTGAAGTGTCCTGCTGGATCGTTCGAGGATTCGACTCTGATTCAATTCCCTCTCCTTCCCCTTCCTTTGCCCCGGGACACTTTCGTTTCCCTCCTCGCTGTTTCTCTCTCTCCACTGGACGAGAATCTTTCCCCCGGCGAATTTTTTCTTCTACTTCTTCTTCTTCTTCGTTCGAGCTTCGAACGAACGCCATTGGTCGAACTGTTGCTGTACGACTGACCTAATTATTCTGACCTACTGGGAGCAAGTGGTCGGAAGTGTGATTCCTCGATGCGTTCTAACTTCTTTGGTTACGCGTGCGTATCGAGATTCTTCAAGCATCTAAATACTTTTCATTTTCAAATAAACTCTCAACTCTGATCAACTTAATTGTTATAGGTTAGATTAAATTGTCACGGGTTTAGAAGTTGACGGTTCATTTAATTGGAATTTAGAATAAATTGTCATAGATTGCAGTCATTAACAATTTGATAAATTTATAACTTATAATACGCACAATTCGCGGTTCGTCAAACGCTACTCAACGCGATCCAACACTTTCCATTCAACGTTTTCATTTGTCTCTTCGTGTGTCTGTCTTACACTTTAAAATAAAAAAACTTTGAACTCTAACTTTTAAATTGTCATAGATTGCAGTTATTAACAATTTGATAAATTTATAATACGCACAATTCGCGGTTCGTCAAACGCTACTCAACGCGATCCAACACTTTCCATTAAATGTTTTCATTTGTCTCTTCGTACGTCTGTCTTACATTTTAAAATAAAAAAACTCTGAACTCTAACCTTTAAATTGTCATAGATTGGACAGTCATTAACGATTCTACCATTTATAACCGTGATTCACTAAAAACAGATGTGATTCAACAATTTTACCATCACAGTTAAATTGTTTCCAGTACACGTTCGCGTCGATCGCCGCCGGTGTCGAGCAACGAATTCGTGCGAAGAACCTTTTCGTCGATTCTCAAGGAAAGATTCTTCGGGATTCTCGGAAAGACAAATCAAGGATTCCGCTATCGAGTCGATTCGGCAATTCGAGCTGTTACGTCGTAATTACAATGTACGGATTCGCGAACGACAGCGAGGGAATAAATATTTTCGAGACTTGATCTCCACGTCCAGATTCCTCTTTCTCCTCTTGCTTCTTTTTTCTCTCGTCGTTTCTTTTCCTTTTTTTTTTTTCTCTCTGCTGGTTGTCGTTATTATCGCCTTTTAATAGGTGCCGACAATCTTCTCATCCAGGCCCGAAATCCGCCGATCGCCGGCGTGGAAATCGTGGGAGCGGGTGTCTCTCGAATAAAACGAATTATCATATTAATACCGGCGTGTCATCGTCGCATTATTCATGCGTGCCCCGCGACGACGTATCCTCCGGGCTCCGCTTGTAAATCACACGCGTTCGTGGAACGCCGGCCTTTTCCAGTGATTTTCGAAAATTCGGCCGCCGCCGTTTACAAAGAATCTCGCTCCCTCCCTAATTATGATTATCCAACTCTGATTCGCTGTTCCGTTCCTTCGTACTGTTACTGTCATGACGTTACTGCAATCGTGTAATTTCGTGAATCGTCGCACTACTTGAACTTCACCTCTAGTTTGGAGATTTCAACAAAATTCGGAATATTCCGCTGTCGAGCTTCGATCGTTGAATAAATCAACTGCGTTTCACGTTGAAACGGTGGATTGTAAATTATTACCAAAGTCGTAGAAAAAAAAGCGGCTGAAAATTATCGCTCGCGTCGGCGGTACGAAAAGATTCGAGGTATATTTTATCTACGGAAAAAAGAAAAAGACAAAAGCTCTCTTCGACTCGTAAAACCAGTCCAGGATTCTCGAAAAAGGCTAACAACCTCCGTCCCAAAACTGAATAATCCGTCCGACTCTCGCAAGAAGCATCAACGATCGTTCTCTTCGTCCTCCAATTGCGAACGTATCCATTCCTCCGAACAGAAGAATCGTCGGTCTCTGCGTATATCCGCGAATTAATCAAAAATTTCTGCCTCTCGTTCCCACCGTGTATACGTACGTACACACATCCATCACGAAAGGAAATTCTCCAGACTCTTTCTCGATTCGTACGTTGCGCTTGCACAAGAGAATCGCGCACGTACGACTGGAAAAAAGAAAGGACAAGGTCTCGTTCCCAGTAGATTGGACGAAAGGAAAATAAAAGGCATAAAAATAGGAAGGATCGCTTCTTTTTCTCTTTCTCTCTCTCCCTTTCTCTCTCTCTCTCTTTCTTCCTCTCGTTCTCGTCGCCGAACGCCGAGCGCCGTATTGCCGAGATTCAAGCAATAATTCAATTAGCCCCGAAGATTTAGTGGCGCGGACTCCATAATTCACGGTGCGCCGTACGAGTGAAGTAGAAATGGAAACGACGGGGGAATGAGGGGGGGGGGCAAGAGGAGGCAAGAGGAGGCGAACAGAGATGGAAGACCGGCGGCTAGACCCACCTTGGCATAAATTAGAAGAACAATGCACGGGGACCAAGGTGGACGAGCGTAATGGCACTGGCCAGGGGTACACGGAGCACGCTAATAATATAAGCCGTGTGTGTTGCACCCGCTGGCCAGCCGGAAGAGCCGCCAGCCGAAATTTCATCCCTCTTTTTCCTCAGTCTAACTTAAAAACGCGTTATCCACGTATTAACCTCTCGCGCCATTCTTCAGCTTTCCTACGAAGCTTCATTTCCCGATCTTGTTAAAACTAAATCTTTTCTAAAACGAGTCCCTCGATCGACGATTTTTCTTCAAATCTGCGTCTCTTTCGATGGCAAATCAGTCAAATGCTCGCTAGATGTAAAGTTCGACTCTCGTTGTTTTTCGTAGTAACGTAGTAAAATTCAACCGACAAACCCATTCGTTACAAATTTATAAGAATTTGTAATTTTCTTTCTCAACAAATTTGTCAATTGAGAAGCCGAGAAAACTCGGACGCTTTTCAACCTGGGTGCCAAGATTCTCCAGCCCTTCGAGCAAAATTTTCCAAAGAGTGAGAGAGGAAAAGCGGAGGAAGAGGATGATTACAGAGGGAATCGGCCCAAGTAAAAGTGGAGTATTATCTGTGGCGAAAGCGGACTGTAGTGTTACGGGCAGCGCAGGGTGTTGGCAGAGGGGATGCTAATAACTTCTCGGGGTCTGACACGGCCCCGATGTCCCGCGGAAGGAGGAACGGACAGAGGCGAAATTCATGCGTAATGTATGCGATACGCGAGAGGCATGGCAGCGGCACGGACGGCGTGGCGTCGTTGGCCTCCCAAACAATTAGAAAGGGTCGGTCGGCGGCGTGTAGCGAGAAGCGAGAAGCCCGAGAACGAGAAAGGCCAGCGGCGAGGGTTGGCGACGTAGGGGTTGCGTTTCAATTTCGCTAGGAACCGTTATATTGCAACGTCTTCCGAAATTAAAACGCTTGGACTGCTTCCAACGTGTGCGAACGCCCGGCACGAAGATAGCGCGAGAACCTAGAGGGTAGCGCTCGCTCGCTCGCTCGCACGCCTCGTGGCACCAATACCATTTCTCATGGAGGTAACGTATGTACGTACTTTCCGCCATCGTATCTCGAGCAGCCGCTTTAAAACGCTTCCGTGAATTAGTCCATTCGTTCGGCAACGTCCCATCGTCCCGATGTCCGTTTCTCGCGTTCGGACGTAGATCTCGTGTTCGTGAAACTCGAGACGTCTCCCGTCGAGTTCTCGAGGGATGATATTCTCGTGACGTTCCATCTCTGCGTGTCGTCTTTCTCTCTCTCTCTCTGCTGATCTCGCCGAACCGTGTCACCGTCTGTGTACCTCGGGAACTTTCTTGCGTTTCGTCACGTTCGCTGTTGCGAAAGAACTCGAAGCGGAGAGATCTGATCGTGAGAGGTCGAAATACATCGAGTTGCTTCGATTTGAATGCTCGGTAGAACCTGTTAAACATCGACGTTCTTAGCTTTAATGTTATCGCTAAGAGTGATTTTTCACGTTCGAAAATATTTTAGTCCTTTTCTTCTTTCTTACTTTTTTTTAAATATTATCACCGAAAGTGATTCTAGCGGGGATAACCCAGAAAGTCGGGCTTCTTCAGGCGCAACGCTAGTGCAACGAAAATTAGCGATTGGTTGATTTGGGTCACGTGATTCGTAAGGGGGCGTGGGGTACATCTCGAGTAGGAGTGGCGTTGTCTGGTACTGAGCGATCGCGCCTGTAATTTGTTTTCTATCGATTCAAACGTTTGCATATCAATAAAATCGCCTTCATTTCCTAGTCAAAACAGTTGCCTTTCAGTGAGACGGCGATGCAACGGCGAAATTATTCCAACTTCCGAAAGAAAATAACCCAAGTTGCGATAAATCTTCAAAGAAAAACATCGAGAGGGAAATGCTCGTCATCGACGCCGGAATAATCTGTGATAACACGAGGACGCTGACACGACGTCGGTCCGTTTGACACGTTTCTCCCGATGACCACCCCGAAGAAGCAGCCCCTCGGCCCGACGTCCGCGAAAGGAGGGGGCAGCAAAGCCGAGAAACCGGTAAGGCCCGTGCCCTAAATTTCGCTCGATCGACTCGATAGTTTCCAAGTGAAGTGATCGAGGTCCCCTTCTTGCTTCAAAAAAGTAAAAAAAAAAAAAAGGTTACAAGACGACGGCGGACGATGACCCTTGCGGAGGTCATCCAGAAGGGTCACTGATGTCCGACCGATGACCCGGCCCCGCCCTGACACTCCCGTGTACAATTATAAATGTATTAAACCCATCCCCTTTTACAAGATAATATTTAAATCGCGGCGATGGTTTGAAGTTTAAAGGACGAGCAGGCAGCAGGCAGGCAGGCAGGCAGGAGGTTCCAGAAACGGGGTGACGGAAGTACGCCGCCGGGTCTGTTTTATTGCGTGAGTATTGGTGTTCTCGGCGCTCGGTAGCCTCGATTTTATTGCGTGTATTTTACGTTATAAATTCACCCGGCCGTCTTTACGCAACCCTTACCTGCGGAGAAGCACGGTCGAACGAAGAAAAAGGAAAGGATCCACGCGCGGGCTCCCGTCGAATCGACTCGAT
>KQ435774.1:277775-302541 GCA_001276565.1 Melipona quadrifasciata | reverse complement strand
CTGTTCGAGAGAAAGAAACTTTCGTTCGTTTCGTAGGAAACGCGGTGGACTTTCGTGAGACTTTCGGCAAGGAACAAGTAAGATTGAGAGACACTTGTTGGTAGATAATCTTTCTTTTGTTATTGTTTAATGACTCGTGTCAAGCTACTGCGATGCAATTTCAATCATTTCTTCGCTAAAAATTGCACCTGGTCTAAAAAGAAAGTTATATATTGTAATAGGGATTTTCTTAATAATACTCTCTTCGTAGAGATTTAAATTATTGAATTAAATTAGAAACCTACAAACGTCGATGCCTCGCTCGTCCCTTCAGTTACTTCAGTGACACGTAATTCCAATTATTTCTTCTCCTAAAAATTATTTATAGTTGATGCCAGAAGAGAGTAATCACTTACTAATGCCCTCTTTGTAGAAATTCAAATTATTCCAACTGAAAACTAATGCCCTCTTTGTAGAAATTCAAATTATTCCAAACGAAAGAAAGAAAGAAGAAAATGGAAGAGAAAAAGAATGGAAGTTGTTTAAACGGTGAGACACGCCGTTTAATTCAACGGTAGCCGGTCTCATTTTCCGCATAATTTCTGAGCGGTCGTATTTTTGCGAGTGTGTTCCAGCGCCGTTTTATCGCGTGTATTTTCTGTCATAAATCCATCGGATGACCCTCGACTTGGAAAGGGGTCTCCGGGAACACGAAGGGACCTGGTGAACCCCTTCACTACAATGACCAACACAAGTTCGAAGAGAGATACCGAGTGATATAAAGAATTTGACCGAGAAGGAGGAAGAAGAGGAAGAAGAGGGAGAAGGAGGCAACGGGCCAGGCCTCGGACAAAGAGAAATTGCGTACACGTTGCGTGGCCGTCGTGCGTTTTCGCGCGCGCAATAGAAACGCGCACTAAATCGTGCCAGCCAGCCTGCCGCGATTTCTCCAGACTTAGACCTCGTCGTCCACTTTCCCAACGGTCTCCCCAGACATCGATATATTTTACTCTTTGTTCAATTTCGTTTCAATTCCGACGTTACGCTCGCCTCAGAAACAAATCGATCGAAACATTCTATTGGACGAAATAAAAGAAACTCTAGAGAGGACTTGGATCATCGGAGGACTTGGATATATATTTCTTCTGAGGTTAATTCTGATGGAATTTCAAGAATCCTTCGGATCTTTCGTGAGAAGCGACTTTACTCGGAGCTGGTTGATCGAAACTTCTACTTCCAGCAGATAACGTGGGTCACTGATGATGACGCGTGCCACTTATTGTTAGTGTAGCCCAAAGGATAAAGGTCAGTGTCGGATGGTATCAAAGAAAAACTATAGGTTTCTATTAAGGGAGTATAAGGTCACCCTTAAAATCTAAAATCGATTGATAGTTGTTACGCTTGCTTCTGTCTATCAGCGTGTGTTATCTGCTATATTTAGACGTTTGTGAAATGTTCAAATTCGAGCCGAGGCCAGCTAGGAAGCGGATCGAAGCGTGCTTCTGCGTTCTACGAAATATATATACTCGACTCGCAGATGCAAAGGAATCAATCAAGACTCCCTTTTGTGCGTTCCTCGCCTTCGGTTCTCCTCTCGGTTTTTCGCGAAGAATTAACCTCTCGCGCTGGAACGACGTGCCACGCACGTCGACAATATTTGGCCAAAAATTGCAACGTAATATATTGAAATACAACCCAGGCAACAACAAGTAATAAATTTATTACTTCTTAGTAATTTCTATCCGGTGATGTACCGACGAATTCGAAAAGAAGACGAATTACTGTATACGGTTTGGTCACTCGTTATGGTCCGCGAACCAGTTACTGGCGCAAAAGGTTAATACCGTGGAAGTTGACAAAGTTTTAAAGAAGGCTGAGAAACTCTTGTTCTTCGGCGTTTGTACCTCTCGTCTGAAGGTCTCTCTTGCTCTTTTTCTTGAACAGACCTCGCGTTTTATTTCGCTTCGCAGTCTGCCTGAATTGGCTGAAAAACGTAACGAATAGAAATCGAATTGACGCCGAATTCCTATTAAAACGCTCTCTTCGATTCGGCGCGATTCGCGATTCGGAGAGAGAGAGCGCGAGATCTTGGCGTTCCTCTCGTCCTTGAAAAACGAGCAAACTCCCGAGCGGAAATTCCATTCGTCTGGCTCGTACAGACGAACGAGCCAGCGGCAATTTCGTGCGGGCTCCGCGTTCGCAGCTCACCGCTTCCGGTTTCGTCTTTCCCGGCACCGTTTCCTGCGAGATCGCCCGGCCAATCCGCGTGGCCATCCTCGCTCTGCCAGGAAAATCCAGTTGCCGTGGAAACTTCGTGCGGCTCTGCCTGATACGTCACGAACCTCCTTCGCTCGCGAGCCAATGAATCTCCTCTCGAATTTAATTCCGCGACGGTGTTCCTCGCTGTCTGTAGAAAATCGACCGACGTCCTGCAACAAGATTAGAAATTACAACGTTAGTGATAATGTTTGGAGAGCAATTTAGGAGAAAAAAAAAGGGACGTTTGCAGCGTATTTGGTTGTTTCGCAAGTTTGAGATCAGAGAAAAGAATTTGGAAGTAAAATTTTTCTGTTCCCCAAGCTTGGAAAATTGTTCAAACGATTGTTCAAACGAATTCGACGCAACGGACGAGTTGCCGAGGCCAGATAGAAGATAAGTGAGGTTTCCGAGTATCGATCCGAATTCCGAGTCAATTTTGTAGGCCCTCGACGCACACGACGAAACGCTATGCATTAAACATCACGCGTAACGCACACGCCGTGCTAATCCACGTTAAATTTTGATACAAATTTAAGAGTTGATCGTGAACGTATCCACGGACGAGGAGAGACAGTTTTTGGTATTAAATTAAATTCACGTTGTATAAAAAATTCGACGATTCAAATTCGATCGTAAACGATCGCGCCGATTTGTTTCTTTGTCACCTCCTCCGAAAAATTAACTCTCACGCAACAAAACGTACACGCGTCTCGGTAGATGAACGTTTCGAAAACAACAGTGCGGACAATTTAACCACTGCAAAATTTAAACAACTTGCAACTTGCTCGGAAACGAAATTTAACCAAATTTCCAGTCCACTGTAACTATGCAACAGTTCAGACTAACGGTATATAATTTCCCTTCGACTATCAATCACTTTCTCGCTCGCGGATCCATTTTTCCAACGACACATCGGCGCGACACGCGTGTCGTTTCGTGTTGTTCCCGCACGATGTGCCAGGGGGCTGCGCGGAAACAATTTCACGAACGAGCGCGGCCATCAATTCCGATCACATGCGCGGTCGCACGAATTTGCGAAACAATCGTCTGCTCGTCCAAGTATACGTGCTCACCGGTGCAAAATTACACCGTCGTTTCTACGCTGATAGTTATTTATGTCGGAATCATGTAAATCGAGGAGCGGAGGAGCGAGGATCGAAGGAGGAGTTGCGATATCATTCGCGCATACACTATCCTCCGCAACATCTTCGGATGAAATTCTTGATCGCGTCTGAGATAACCGTATGCAGTTAGTGTTAATTGAATGTAGCATTGATACGAAAGGAAGATCCTGCGGATCAGTTCTTACCTTCTAGTATCAAGAAATTCAAAAATTGAACTTTAACGTTTTCACAATTTTTACAATTTTCCACGCCCTCCGTAGAGCTGTCAAAGTGGACGCTTTGCACTTCAAAACGAGGCCAATTATCAATTAATTGCAACAATTTGGAGCGTACAGATTTTTCGTGATACACCTCCGCAAGAAACATTTTGAAAATTGAATACGACCGAGGCGTCGGAATTGCGCAAGGCGTCCCGAAATATTTCCGAACGGTAGTGCGTCTACTATCTGATAGAACGAGAAAAGGAGTGAGTCGCGATGATGGACCGATCGCCAGCGGGAAAGTTTACCATAATAATTACACACATCGGTCGCGCCTATTACACGCGCGCGTAATAGCGCCAGACGTGAAATAACTATAATTTACTTGTATCACCTTATTCCGTATGCCGAGTACGGGGTCGTAGTAAAGTATTTGTGCTCCGGCCGGGGCTCTGACCAGTCGAAAATTATAATCAACCGCGAGTTATTTAAGTTGGCAATTTTATTTCGCCCCGTCGCTGCGGATAGAAGCGCGCGCCGTTTCGGCGCTTCCATTCCTCCGCCCCGGAGAGCACAGCGGCCGTCTGCTCTATTATTAGGCGTAATGGCCCGGGAAAACTTTCATTAACTTGTCCGATGCCTAATTCATGAGACGACCGGCCCGCGATACCGTGTAATCCTTCCTTTAGGCCCGCTTCGCGGAGAAAAAGGATCCGAAACAAGAGGGGCAGGGGGGAAAACGGCTTCGCCCCGACAATCACCGAGCAAGAGAAACGATTTCACGTATATCTGAGAGACGGTTTGCTCTTGCGAGTGTTGATTTTTAGTTTTCTTATCGAGACTCTCGTTTGTCGAAACCCTCTCCGTTCTG
This sequence comes from Melipona quadrifasciata, assembly GCA_001276565.1. Classification (NCBI taxonomy): domain Eukaryota; kingdom Metazoa; phylum Arthropoda; class Insecta; order Hymenoptera; family Apidae; genus Melipona; species Melipona quadrifasciata. The sequence goes on along the minus strand of KQ435774.1, from coordinate 298,108 downwards.
AAGAATCGAATCTCTTCGGGGAAACTTTCGCGATAGCGTGAAAATTATCTCCTGTTGTTCGTTTTCTTTATCGCGAAACGGGAGAAGAGATTACCGAGTGGATTTTCGGCTGTGCGACCGAACGCAAGTTGCGAAAGGAAACTTGAGAATAGTTCAATGACGAGCAACATGTAGCGAAGTAACAAAAATTGTTCGTGGTGCGAAGACATTGTATGTGATATAAAATTTTAATAAATATTTCAGAAATGTTGTACGAATATTCTATCAAATAAATTATATTAATTTACGTTAAATTTTGTAGTTTCTGTATTTGATGTATCAGAGATGTACATTTAATCGGTATTTTTCTATCTAAAAAGAAAGAGAGATATTTCTTCATTCACATATCATGTATCGTTTGCTCATGCAATACATAATGTATCTACTGTAAGTTGTAAATTAATTTTTCTCGTTCGAAAAACATCAACAAAAATGTTCAAGTCGAATAAATAATTGTGAAGGATTTCTTTTTCGTTGCTTCCAAATTTGAAATCACTTCTATTGTGCGTGATTAATAGAAACTGTTGGATTTTTCATTATAACAGAATAACATTAACGAAAATTATCAGAAACTTTAAAAAGTGAATTAAAAAATCTGAATTCTCTCTTCTCTTCTTTTCTTCTTCTCTTCCTCTTTCTCACTCGTAACAAATGTCACAAATTTCTTCCACGTTTGTAACCAAATCAACCAGTAATTACCCAACAAGTTTTTTTAATATTAAACAAGATTTTAATATCTTTAAAATTTACACCGAATTAAAATTAATTAATTCGTCCCAGTGAACGAAAATCAGTAGCTGCCGTGACAAACAGCAACTTGGACTCTTCTTTTCCGCCACCTACCGACAGCCACGAGAACCTTCCAACCTGAAAGAACAGAAAAGTCGACGGAACCTTACCTACTGCAACCACGTCTCGTTACCGACTCGATTTTCATACCTAACGTTTCCTTCCTTCTCCTACATCGATGCAGAACGAATTTTCCATCAACATCGCCGAAGAAAGAAGTTCCAGGAATCTCCCAAAGTTACTCGATCCGCGACTGAGATTGGTGGTTTGGATTCTGTCCCTTTTGCGCTACAGACTTGCGTCCGATCGACAAACCGAAGGTGGAAGGATTATTATTATCGTTTAGCAGGATTATCATTGTCGGACGACGAAACTAATATTTAGAAAATTGGACGAACGATCGTCCGCGATCTCGCGAGACGACACGACAGTGTTTCCTCGGCGAGAGATGCCTGCACGTAGCTGTACGTATTCACGTACAATGTAACACACTTGTGCGGCTCATTATCCCAGAAGAGTTGCAGACCCTTGAGCGTTCACCAGTGACTCGCGTGTAAACATGCCGTTTTCTGCTTCGAACAAGTCGCGTCGAACACGCTCGGCAGAGAAAGAAAAACGAACGAGCGAAACGCAACGACACGCGTAAAGAACGAGATACATCGACGATGATAATTCGGTCGAACGACTTCGAAAATTGATAAACGATTAAAGATTTTTGAAATGGGAGGCACGAACGTAGAAAAGAAGATCCCAAGTACAAAATTTCGACGACGGAGAATTGTAACGACTCCGCGTTAGCCTGTTTTGCTGGCTCGATTCAGCCGATCAGATTCAAAGGACGAGCCGTTTTAATCACTCTGCGGTAAGTCAGAAAACTAAATTAGTGGAATTAAAGGATGGATGAAACAATTGATGCCAACCGTTTTCGCAGAACGGTAGACACAATAATACACAACAAGCGAGTCAGAGACCTACGCGATGCTTCTGAGCTTTGATCTTGTAAACATTGAAGAAAAACATTCGACAAAATGGAAATACAATGGAAATACAAACGAAGACTTGCACTCGTGCGCGCAAATATTTCATATTTTTGAAGGTAAAGTCCAGAAGAATAGAATTAAGAGTTTGTTTGCATACATTTACATTTATCTGCGTCATTCATAAGGGGAAAAAACAAATTATTGCGACACTTTTTCTTAGATAAACTCTGCAGTTTAGTCGCAGTTTAATTGTTCGTGAACAATAGATAAGCTAGAAATTAATCTAACGATTAACTGCAATTATTTCTTCAATTGAGGAAGAGGGGAACATTGATTTAGAAGAAAAACATGCGATAATATATACATATATAAGGAAATAGGGGGGATTTGTTCCAGTTATGCGTAGACGAAATACGGATCAACAAGTCGAAAATTCTGCTACTCTTGAAATTTAAAGTGTGAGTTTAAAAATATGCATCGAAGAGAAAATTTTTTTATTTGTACCTCTCTATATTGTACGGGTAATTTCTCGTAAGTAATAAAATTTTTTCATCCGACACTTTGTTTTCGAGGCAATATAGCTTAAAAACTTATCGAATGTGTTCTCTTCGCGTGTGCACACACATACACGTACCAATAATTTAATTTGTGATTTATCAAAGTCTGAAGTTAAATTGTAAATTTTTATTGTCGCAGTTTTCAATCTCATCATCACGAAAAAGAGCGCTCAAAACAACAATATTGCCGGAACAGATTGATTTTACAATATTAATTTTGTCAAAAATTATCTCTCAAGCATTTGTGAAAAAAGAAAATCTGAAATCCAAATGGACGTTTGCATTTGGTTGTTCTGGTGTTAATAACACTTTTAGCACCGGTTCAATACATATTTTCTTCAGTCCAGAATTTAAGGAAATTTAAGAAAATTGAAATATTTTTAACTTTATGTGTCTCCAAGTAATAAAATTCTTCTGATTTTTTTTTTCGTGTTTCTGATTCGAGTGGTAAAATACTTGTTATTACGCTTCATGCGTTGAACTATTTTATCTCTTGTTATATTATCGCTAATAAGTTTTTACTTGTCTAATATACTTTATCTTTCTTTTATCTCTTGTTATATTGTTGATGACAAATATTGTTCACGCTTTATTTCCACATTTTTAATTTGCAGTGCAGCGTCTCGAATAATTTCTGTACACTCGATAAAAGCTTATCGACACTTTAAACTGCTATAACTTCCTAAGAAGAAATCTAAGAAGAAATCCAACTGAACCTATTTTGAAGCACTTTAAGTACTTTCATATATACAGTTTCTTTCAATTTTTTCCATTTTCTTTCTTTCAGTGTCTTTACGTCATTTTGAAAGGCGATGAATAAAGATACTTTTCCCCTCGAAAATGCACCAATTACAAACGTTCTGCGTGAACGCTGAAAAATTCGCCCGACAGTTAAATCCATCACTGCCTTCGAAAGCCGAATTCTCTATCCCGACGATCGCCTGAAACTCGCCGGGCGATTCATTTTCACCGAGTTGTCGAGATCGACGCAATTTTTCATCAAACGCGCAGAAACTTTCCGGAAGAAGTCACCGTGCGATTTACTTCGGTCGCTCTTTCTTGCAAAGCCGCAAGCGTCTATGCAACCTCAACCATGTTATTTCGCTGCACGGCCGTTAATGAGCCATCGTGGTTGGTCGCAGTTTCAACTGTTAACAACTATAAACAGACATCTTAAATCGATCAGAAAGAAAATTGCCCGAGAGCGGTCTCGTTCGCTTCCACGTACCGTCAATTCGCGGCAATTTCAGCTGTCATCTCCTCGTCATCGAGCTCGTGCTCGAGACATTGTTTCAACTATGTTCCTACGCGAGGTCGTTTTCCCACGTCGCGCCACCACGTCGAGACCCGCGGTACGGACACCCTGGTTTTTACTCGAACCACCGGGTAGAGCCATGCGTGCCACGATTTTCCCTGCACGCGGCACGCCACGCCACACACACACACACACGCCACGCCACACACACACACACACACACACACACACACACACGTACACACATACACACATACACACGGGATGCGCGTAATGAACGGTTTGCCGGTCAACAGAAATCGCGAGCGTGTCGTACAACGATTGTTGCACGCGTGTACATCTCGATTTCCAAACGTATCACGAACCGTAATTTCCGAGTCACGGCCGGCAAACGATACACGCTGTTTCGTCTGCGGAATTGCGAGACGAACGAAGGCGGAGGATGGAAACTCGGTTCGACGAACGAGAGCCCTTCCTGCGCCGCGTAATTATTTTCTACCGTGTGCGTGTCAACTCGGGCGTTTCTTTCTCGTCTTCTCCTTCTCCTCATGCTCCCCATTGTGGAAACAACATTGCTGCCGAGATTTCGTACGACTTGCTGGTCCAACGCCTTGCAACCGCGCTCCAAAATTTCGAAAACGACGGTCGCTGCGTGATTTTTGACACTCCGTATCGTTGCAACTATGTCCTAAAGTCACAAGGATCGATTCTGTTATGTATTACATATTATATTACATATGTAATATTAAAAGAAATATATATGTATATATTACGAAGATGAATCTTGACAGTTTACGGATTCTTCGGACTTGAAGCAAGGCGGAGCAGGAAATTTTGTTGCTAGGGGACATTTAACACTTTTGTTTCTTTCTTTCTTTTCCTTTCGGTAGAACGAACGACGCGCGTAATCTTTCGTTTCGTGAAACATAACGCAACTAACCAGGCTTTTGTTTCCGTTTCATTTACGTTTTTCGTGGTTGGACACGAGCGTTCAGAGTCTTCGGCAGTAACGAAGCTCCGTAATGAAAGACGAGTTAATTAAGAAGTTGGTGTTTATGTTCCCTCTCTTGGATAAAATGCTTAACTTTCAAATTACTACACTCGATCGTAGAAACGCTGGAAATCTCGAGCAATTTGAAAGTTAAACGTTTAACCGGCTGCCGGAGAACGAAGCGAGAGAAATGCTTCCGCAGCTTCGTGACGTCGATTTTATCTACGCTGATAATAGCGTAGAAAAGTTGTGTAAAAATAGAATTTTTCACTAGCCTATTAATCGAGATGTGTCATTGTAATTTTCTTCTCGCACCGTGACAAGGTTATGCTGCAAAATAGTTTTCATTTTCGTTACGAAATCGTGTTTTACCAATGTAAAAAAATGTCGAAGAAAAACATTGTTACATTGCGGCATGATAACGCATAAAGTTAATTAACACGAGTGATCGCAGAGGATTACGAGTCAAATGTAGTACACAAAGAAATCTTGTTTCGAAACATAGTTGATTAGAGCATTTAATCGCAAACGTGAAACGTTATCAAGTGTATTTTATTGTGTTATGTTTGACGGAAACATACTATGATGTAATGAATTAAGCAATTGTAAACATGTTAGATATTTATTTATAATTATGGAACAAGGAGAAATATAACGATAATTGATATCGTTATATTTAATTGACGAAGCGTTTCATTTTCCTTTTATTATCTATAATTTATTTATCTCGATTATGTAAATGTATAATTCAAATTATATTTAATTGGAATAATAATCTCTCAGTCTAAATTAAGTTTAAAGATTCATAGCACTTTCCCGGCTAATTTAATTGAACTAAATTGAAGTAAAACAAATAATTGGAGATTAAAATCGACAGTTACCAAGTTTCAAAGAAATAAATTATAAATTTCGTTGCTCTTACAGTAAACAATTACAGTAAACACCATTTTAATAAGCTACGTTATGTTTCCACATGACGATTCAGTTTTTCTTTTTCATGTTATCGAGTATGAAAGAGCGAAACCGGACGTTATTCAAATGTATGTAACAGGTAATTGTGTAATTGCGATGAAATTAACGTCCATTAGCGAATGAAACTTAAACGTTTTGAAAATGATAATGAAAATCTTAATAAAAATATTTACGTGAATGTCACATAAAACAGTGTTTAGCTTACACACATACCAATGCACACGTAACGTAAAAAACAAACTTGTTTTTTTTTTATAAATTTACTCCTGTTTTACGAGCTGTCATAACAAAAATATCTAAAATGACAGAAATCAATCACGTGATTTTAATGAAGTTATCTCTAATAAAGACTATCTCTAGTTGATAGCGGCGTTGGTAAAATCTGAAGAAGAGGCACTTTAAAAATTTAAAAAGTGAAAAACATCGCGTAGATTGAGCATTTACTCGATGCGTTGCTTGTTGTTGCTACTATCAACGCACTTTATCACAAAATTTTTCTCCGCAATTCTCAGAAAATTGAAGAGTTTATCAATGCCGCTTGAATTACCACTGTAAACTTCAGTTGTGAATTTTGACCTGCCAAGCATCAATATTCGATATTTTGCACCGTTATTTTTATCTTCCGCAGAGATATTTCTCTGTACCAAAGTACGCAACGCGCCCCAAGTTGTTATTTGAACGTTCATAAAATGAAACTGTCGAGGAATCTTATACTGTATAATTTCCATATTATATTCACGAGAAGATCGTATCTTTGCTAATTATGCTCTGTCAGCAAATAATGATATAACAGTGGCACGCATATAGTGAGTTGAAGAGGGGAGCATTCCAGATGTTACATATATATCCCCGGAACCAACGACACAAAACTCACTTTTAACGTAGCTCCGGAAATATCTAGTACGAAAAAAATGTAAATTTCATGTCCGCTCTCTTGTAATAGTGCTCGTGACAATTGAAGTTCCACAGTGGTACGTAGTGTATCTTTCACACCGTCTTTCTCAACATTTGAGTTCTCACTTTGCGTTTTTTTTGTGGACCAAAGGAAAAAGAAAATGGAATTTAAAAATGTTAAATATTACAATCAGACCGTGATATCGTAATTTTCGTGCTACTTTTGCATTTCAAGCTGTTTCTTGAATTGAAATTTAAACTTAAATTGGTGTCATTTCGTGCACTTTAAAATTATTAAATAGAAACAAGTGGAACTCGTAGTTTACATAATTCTGTATTTTGCACGCATCCTCCAGTTTCCCACACAGATACGTAAAAATCTGCCGTCTCCAATTGCGACAGACATTTCACTTTTCTCGCGCATTCTTATACTTTTGTGCAATTATTCATTGAAAATGGCCTGTGGATGTTTACGTGTTTATAGAAAATTGCAAAGAGAATTTCTTTTCTTTTTTTTTTTTTTTAACTATACTTCTAAAAATATAAAATTACGTAAAAAAATTTGTCTGTGATTTTCCGTGAGACAAACAAGAACGTGCTTTTTCCTTCAGATTCTGAATCGTTTCGATTATATCCAAAATGGCCCTGCTAACGCCGTACTGGGGGCTGGACGGTCTCCTCGTCCTTTCATCCTTGATGATTGGCGCCTACATGTTCATGACACGGAAATTCAAATACTGGTCGAAGCGAGGCATCCAGGAGGTCCCACCTACACCTTTCCTTGGCAATTTCGCGGACTGCATTTTCCTGAGGAAAACAGCCTCGGAGTTTGTCAAAGAGATATACGACAAGGCCAAGGGACTTGGAATAGGATTCTACATCTTCGACAAACCATACTTCATGGCCCGCGATCAAGAACTACTGAAGCACATCTTGGTGAAAGACTTCAACTACTTCGCCGATAGATACGCGACCGCTGACAAGGTCGATGATCGTCTTGGGTACGCGAACCTGTTCATGATGAAGAGTCCCAGCTGGAAGACTCTTCGAACGAAGCTGACGCCGATCTTCACCTCCGGCAAGCTGAAGAAAATGTTCGATCTGATGTTGACGAACGCGGACGATCTTGGAAAGGCTCTCGACTCGATGCACTTGGAAAGTAAGTAGTGTTTTTAGTGATTTTTTTTGGGTAATGTCTAAGACAATTCCACCGTATTAAATTAAATAGGCGTGTCTGATCAAGAGATGACTTCTTTTGAAAAAATGACTTTCGGTTTTGTTTGATCGATTTCAAAATATACAACCGTTTGTACCTTCAGTTGAGGTTCGTTCGACGACTTGATTCAAGTTGCCCTTTTCATTTACCAACACACAAGTCAGAAGCAAGTGAGGTTTAAAATTTCTTCAATTGATATCTACTATGATAATAAAAGTCATCATTGTATAATGATGCAATCGACATGCAAATCGTCAAAAACATATTTACGTAACGCTTACGTAAGATAGAACGAATCGATTTAATGATCAATCAAAAAGTGCATCATCATCCTCAAGTATAAAGAATTGTATCAAGTACTTTTAATTTGCAATTGAGACTTTTATCAATCAGGCTGTTTTGTTACAACTACGATTTTATTCGAATTCTTTAATCCTTTGGTCCAAACTTAAATTTATTATAAATCCGTTTCAGACAAGGGGAAAGTAGTAGAGATCAAAGATATATGCGCCAATTTCACCACCGACATGATCGGTAACACTGCGTTCGGTGTGAGAGTGAATTCGTTGCACGATCCAACGTCGACGTTCCGCAAATACGGCAGGATGATTTTCGACTACGATTTCGTTCGTAGCTTAGAGTTCTTTACCATATTCTTCTTCCCTAAAATGGTCAAGTATATTAAACCCAAGTTCTTCGGAAAGAAACCGACACAGTTCCTTCGAACCGTTTTCTGGGACGTGATTGACCAACGGATCGATTCCGGACAGAAGAGGGGCGATCTCATCGATGTGTTGATCGAGATGAAGGAGAAATACAAGGACGACAAGACTCTGATTGACTTCAGTACGTATTCGCTCGAATGTTTTAAGATTCGAAACTTTACGTCTTTTCAGAGCAACCCAAAATATGAATAACAGTTTCGGGTACTTCCACTTTAGAAAAGACTTTATACCTTCAGTTGCTAAAAAGTGAAAAAATTTGCAAAGCAAGGGACAGAAAGTAAGAAAGTATTTTTTTTTTTTTTTTTTAATAGAAAATGCGTTTAATAAAATTTTAGAGTCTCCGGTACTTCTTTCACCGTCGAACATTTTTCTCTGCCTTCCCTAATTTAAGAGTCGCGAGACTCAAAATATAAATGGAAGTACTCGTTCGACTTTGAGGGCAATTTCGAAAATTGTGCAATATATTAATTTTCTAAATTTTTGAACAGTACCGTGATTGGTAATCCACATATTTCCAAGCTACGTTTTACCAAACTGACGACACAACGTTCGTTCACTTTGGCTTTTCAGAATTCAACGACGACGATTTGGTGTCACAAGCGGCCATATTCTTTACCGGTGGTTTCGAGACGTCTTCCACTACCATGTCCTTCACATTCTACGAGCTAGCTTTACAGCCGGCTGTACAGAATACTCTCAGGGCAGAGATCCACGATGCTCTCGCGAAAACCGACGGCAAAATCACGTACGACATGGTACGTTGAAGCGTTGAAAAATAACAATTCACGTTCGATGCAAAGCTCTTGCTTCAGTCAGTCGAACGAAACGGTCGTTTCAACGTGACTAACGTCAAATGGATTTTCGCAGGTCATGTCGCTACCGTACCTCGACATGGTAATTTCAGAGACCCTTCGCAAATACCCACCACTGGGATTCTTGGATCGAGTGTGCCTCGCCGATTATAAAGTTCCCAATTCCGACCTGGTGATAGAGAAGGATACTCCCGTGTTCATTTCCGTAATAGGCAGCCACTACAATCCAGAGTACTTCCCAGATCCGGAGAAATTCGACCCGCTCAGATTCACGGAAGAGGCTAAGAACTCCAGGCCGAATTTCGTCTATTTCCCATTTGGCGACGGGCCTCGCGCCTGCATAGGTCAGTCAAATTTCTGCTCGATGTACGAAGACTGTCGAAAAACTCGGCTTTATACAAAAAATAACGGAAAAGTCCGATTAAGGACGACATGAAAGAATGCGTTACGTTCATAGTTCACAGAGAAAACGAGGTTTGATTCCAAAGAATTTTCCTAAATAGCAAAGTTCGCTCGTATCGCTATCAATTGCGAAACAAGATGGAGTTTTAATTAACGCTAGCAAAAATTAATAGATCAACAAGTATCTCTCTAGTTTATTAATCTGTTTGATATGTTATCATTGTAACAGTGGCACGATCGAAAATTCTATCGCACAACAGATAGCGAGAAGTTCAAAGCGTATCAAAAAGTAATTGCAGTGGTGAGATAATTGCGGTAAACTATTAACATTTGACTACTTACGTATCGTTCAAGATAACTTTCAGTTCCGACACTGTGATATAAGATTGTGTCCGATTCAATATTTCAAAAGTATGTACGCCATTGTGCACGAAGCTTTGCATCAAAGAAGCGACACTTTTCCACTTCTTAATTATCTCTGACTCACGAACATTAAAAAGTCGTGCACTGTCTATTACGACAGCAGAACGTGAATGTGCAACTTTTTGGAATACGTCGTAACGTTTATGCATTTTCATAAGATAATTAAAATTCAACTACACTCACTATCATCCCTCTGTTTCGTTTCTCGTTTCAGGCTTGCGACTGGGACTCATGCAGTCGAAACTGGGAGTCATTCAGATGCTGAAGGACTATGAATTCTCACCCTGCGAGAAAACGAGAATTCCAATGGTCCTGGACCCCAAGGCACTCACCACGACAGCTTTAGGGGGGATACACTTGAACATTCGAAAAGCCACGACCGCGGCTGGTTGAGCTCCGCGGATCTTTAGACCGTACAAATCGCAAAATCCGGCTTAGATTCTTACTTCGCTTGCTCGATTTGTAATTTGTAATTAAATATGTACAATTAATTATTCCGTTTGTTCGTCCAATTTAAACGTAGCTAGACCTACCGTAACGGTCAAAGTGACTAATTTATAATTTTTGTTGTTGAAAATTTCATGGTGTATCTTTGAAGATTTGAATGATTTCTCATAAAATGTACAAACGAAAGCTTTTTTTTCTTTCTTTCTTTCTTTTTTTTTTTTTTTTCGCTTCAACATCTCCGACTTTTAAATTTTAGACTTTAGTCGTACCACGGAGCACTGGGCACTCGAAGTTCGCGGTTCGAGGTATCTGAAATTAATTAGGATAAGATGTTACAACACAGATCGTCAGATTCTGCCTGTAACATCTGTTTACCGTGTAGAGGATTGAAAATTATAGCGATCGGTACGACGAAATCATCTCGAAACGTATGTAAACGTCCCGTGTCTGCCTGTGGAAAGAAAAATATACATCTCGTGCTGAGGAAACGTGGCTCCTGTTCCACTCTCTTACGCGGTCACGTATATATATTTATTTCATTCACTTATTCTCATTTACAAAAGAGACTAACCGGCCGGTCGGCCGCAACGTGGCCAGTGTATGACCGCCGCTTAACTTAGAATTAAATCTCTGTAATATATTAGTACGACACCTTAGAATCAAATTGGAATGGCGGATACCGTGCGGTATCCCGGGCACCTGGTTCGCAGCCATTGTTCGACGATGCCGTTCGATACGGTCAGCCGTGACGATCTGCGTGGCACGGCCCTCGATTCTCCTCGACTCGACTTTCTATCTAGAGAGAGGGAGAGAAAGAAAGAAGACGTCGAACGTCTTCAGCCGATCGAACGTTGTCGGGTGAAAATTTCAGAGAATTCCGGAATTCTTTATATTTGAACACGTCGTCGTTTACAGAGGTGCAAGCTTTGTTTCTGGAATGTCAATTTTTGAAATTTTACACGACAGTTTTTTTAATGTTGCTTTCAATATTCGCGAGCGAGAAACGTTCACTCTCGCTTTATTATTGAACAGCGAATAAAATGAAACTTCATTCGGAGCGTTCATCGTCGGTAACAATTGAATAAAAAATTTAAACGATTTTCCGTGAAATTGTCCAAATAAAAGTTTGTGTAATTTATATCGTGTCAGAAAGCTGCCCCATTCAAAATTGAAACTTTTACGCTCCGATTCTAGCAGTTCTGGCTTCAGCGTTAATCTTTCAATTGGTAGAATTTGTTGTGTGCGAGTGAACTCTTGCATTGGTCGGATATTTTTATTCAATCCCTTCGCGGGCTCCCGTTGCGAAACATCACTTGCACCTCTCGACGATACTCGTTCTTCAATTAATCCTACAAGTTTAAATTCATCCAAATTAACAATTGCGAACGGAGAAAGATAACATCCGATTTCGATCGTGTCTCTTCACTCCGACGCGCGGAACATCTTTCCTAATTTCTTCGTTCGATCGTCACGATCGAACAACGCGCGAACGTCGGGCATACAAATCGTGCCTCTGCAACGTGCTCGAATTTGTTTCACGGTACTCTTACACACATAATAACTATACAATTCATCGTTTACAATATCATGTGATAGTAACTCGCCCGCGAGCTTAGCCGTTATTTCACGTCCTCCGTTCCATAATAATTCTCTCATGCCAAGGTAAATACACGTACATACGCGTACATTTAGAGTCGTTTCCTCTTTCTTTTTTTTTTTTTTCGCGTTTCTCGACCACTCGTTTCTTCGTCACGTTCGCGATCACGTTAGCTGCGACGCACCTTTGGGTTAAGAGCCGCGCAGACGAGCGATTCTCCGTTACAATTTCCCCCGGAATTTCGCGTCCTCGGGATTTGACAGTCTCGGGTTTGCTCGCTCACCCTCAATCGTTTCAGTGTCGTTCCAAGAACCGTGTCGATCAGTGCCCATGCGACACGGCAGCGTTTCTTTGATCGCGCTGTTTCATTTCCGCGTTAATTTTCTTTATTTGCCGAAAATGAAATGAAATGAAATGAAATTTCTTTGCTGTAAACTGAAGTTAAAAATTCGCCCCTGAAGAGGTCAAATAGTCCCTGTGACCTACTAAAAACGACGGGAAAACCGTGTTCAACAGTACAGTCGATGGCGCGATAACGCTTCTTTGGCGTAACTACGTAGAAGTGTCTGTAAATAAAAGCGGATAGAGTAAAAAGATTGTTACAGATTAAAAATCGTCTGTGCAGGCAGATAAAGAAAAAATCGCCCGTTTATTTTAGAGTCGCGGTTGGAAATCTGAACAGCGCGATCGCGCTGCATGGCACCGGGTTACTCTTATCAAAGCGTTCCCGCATACCGATTTCAACGCGACGTCTCCGCGACGGATGTCTCACGCTCATCCGTCGGGTTGTCAGGTCACGTCTTCGTGCGCGTATCTCGAATCGTCCACGTCCCAAAATAGAACGCGAGGCACGCTCGTAAATCAGCGTACACCGGTCGATAGTTTAATCTCTTCGACCCCTTTCGCTATCTCGGCGACCCTGCGCTACTATCGCCAATACTCGGACGAGCGTTCGTCCGTCCAGTTGTTCGACTGAGAGAAACGGAGCGATGTTTACGAGAAACGACGGTTAATCAGGGAAATTGCAAAGTCGCGCGAAAATCACAACGAGTCGTCGCGTCGACTCGTCTGCGCCGATCCGAGACTCTCGACTCTTCGCTTCGGTTCTCGTCCGTCTTTCGGAGTCACGTGAACTTGCAGTTCGAGCAGCAGACGAGAGAGCAGCAGGGGGAAAGGCGCGATGCGAGAGGAGGGACTGTTTTCGACGTAAATTTCTGATTCAGCGGCAACGTTGTGTCACGCGTTGCACAGACGCAGACTTTCCAACGTCACGTTTAATTAACCGGAACTGCGTGGAAATGTTCACCCTCGAAAATGACGTTTCATTAGCCACAACCACGAATGACAGTTTGCAGCGGTAAAAGGACAGCGAACGGTTTAATTATTAAATAACGTTACTACCTGGCTCTAATGCGATCCGCGAATGCTCCGCAGGATAGCAGATCCTCGTCGAGTTAATTAAACACCGACGTGTTACTTGTGCAATAACACGTTACTCGCAACGTTAATTCGTCCAGCGTTGATACGTTGAAATCTCAATAAACGAGATTTTCCCGATTTTTATTTCCCGCCTGCTGCTCTCAAAGTCTGCAATCCCTTTCACCCACGGCTCGAGAATGCTTCTCGAATTTTGCGCGCAATCGACACTCTCCTCTCTTGCGTCGTTCCGCCTCCTTCTCGCGAGGACAGAAATGGACCCCCTCCTCTCGAGGAGAAATGTAGACTTTAGCGAAGAGAACATCGAACGATCCAAGTACATAATAGAGGCCTTTCCGAGAAGTTACGGGGGCACATTCACGGTTAATATCCCCTAGAACGGAAATTATTCACGGAAGGAACGTTTACGCCGGCGCATTTCGGTAATTGACATTGCTCTGCCCTTTTATTAACACCTTCGCCGCTGAAAGGATCGGTTTCCCCTTTCGCCGGGCAAGGATCGCGCGCACGCAATGTTGATAACTATCGGCTCTTCGTAAATTTCGCTTCCCTTCCAATCGTCCAGCGCGAATCAACCGACGAGTTCGTCGAGAAAATTGAAATCTCTCGCGAGAGAAATTTAACGTTTGCGCTTTCGCGAGTGCGATAATTTCTACCTGACCGACAGGGAAACCAATGGCCAACGCCATTCTGTCGTTACCCGGGGGAGGGGAAGTTGGAGGAGACTTTAGAAATTTTGTACAAAAAGGTCCTCTGTAGAAAAGCTTCGAAGAATTCTCTCTCTCAGGAATCTCCTTTCTACCCGACTAACTACGTAGCTTCTAACTACGACTAATACTTTCGAAATTTCATTCAGTACAACGCGGTTCGCGGGTTTCTGAACTTTGGCCCCTCCTTCCGCTTCTTGCCGCCCTCTCGAAATCGACGTCTCGACGTTCACGTGACTCTCGCGAGTTCGCCTCGCCGAGAACCGAGGAGAGGTTCGTCAAAGCGACAAGGATGAAAACGATTCGCGGAGTCGACGTTCACTTCACGCGACGATCGATCCCTCTCGTTCGTTAATTAACAGTCGCTGCGGGGGAATTTACTTTAGTTCCAAAAGCGGTGCCAAGTCCTCCGACCGCGGAAAATCGCACGATCGTTGACACCTCTCTCGCCTTTTTCGGCAGGAGAGAACGTATGCGCGATCGATCGGTAATTGACGAGAATAACTGGGACACGAGGACTACCTCGTCGCGGACTAAACGATCAATTGACGAGTGAAAACTCTACGCGATTGGACCATCGAGTTTCGTTCCTCCTCCTCCTCCCGTTCTTTGTTTTTCTTTCTTTTCCTTTTCCCCCGAAGAAGCCTCGTTTCGCTTCTGCGACGTCGTAGTTCGCCACCGTGACTCGAAGAATCGAGTAGATTGGAGTTAGATTAGAATTAGAACGCGGACGACTCAGTGGAAGAGTATTCGATTGTCGACACGGGGTGGTCCGTCGAGCGTTTCTAGGAAAGTCGATTGTTGCGCTCGTGTGTTTATCCGTGGGTACGCGTAAAAGTCGATCGATTTGACGAGAGTCTAGGAAGAGACAAATAAATATTGAGAAGGGTCAGGCACAGGCAGCGAGTGATAGAACGAAAAAAGCATTTGATTTTCACGTGATGTTCGTCGAGGGAACATCGATACGTACGAGAAGCGCGTACCACGTATTGTTTTTCTCGCAAATGGAGGGGGGACTCGCTCAATGGGGTTCAAAGATCAAATACTTTTTTTTGCCCCGTACCACTTGGAAGTTTAATAATTTACATTTCTATTCAACGTCTACACAACGTGTGTATGTGTGTGTGTTGCGCGCTCCGACGGTGCGTGACTCGTCGCTGTCTCTGCTCGTTCCGTCGCGAGCCGAGTTGGAAGGATTCGCGCGCGACTCGATTTTTCACGGTCGACGCGAGGCGAGGAAGTTGGATCGACGTGCGAGGATTCTCGATCGCTGCGCCGCCGGGAAGAGATTTATCGACCGATACGAAAAGCGTAACCGGAGCTCGGCTCGAAACGGAGTCCAAGCTCGATAAAAAAAAAAAAAAAGAGGAAAGAAGAGAAAACGCGTCGAAGCAAAGGACCAAGGGAGCTCGAGGTCAAATTTCTTGGTCTTAGAGAGGGTAAACGATCTTCTCGAACGACGCCGAAGTTGAGTCGAAGCGGTGCACAGTTAGAAACGAAAACGAGACTCTGAAAAATCTCTTCTTCAGAGCGTAAGAAAAAAAAAAAAAGGAAAAGAAAGAAAAAGAAATCGCAACAAGCATTACACGCGGAATGTGCAAGGTCGCGCGAGTGTGCAAGCTGTTTCTCCCGTGGAAAATCGAGGAATGCCCAGAAAAAGAGAGAGAGAGAGAGAGAGAGAGAGACTCGTTCTCCTTTCAGCGGGGTGGCGCGGGGGAGAGAAGTGGGGCAGGAAGGATTGAGGAATGAAGACGATAACGTAAGACTAGACTTCAACAATACATGCGGTTTTGTCATCGCCGTACAGACAGACTGCTGGTGGAGTATAAAAATATAAACATCTAAAAATGAAAAAAGCGAGAGACGCCCGTCAGACGCAGAGAGAAATTGATTCTGTTGTTCCGAGGCTGAATAACGCGTGGACCACGAGGATTCTTGTACGTTTAGGCTGTATATTCCACTTTGTGCGAGCAGATCTTTTTCGCTTCTTCCTTTATTTTTTCTTTCTTTCTTTTTTCTTCTTCTTCTCTCGTTCTGAACGATTCGAAAGAAACCAAAAGGCTGTGCGTTCCTTTCTGTCGATCCGTTGAAAACTCAGCGAGCAGAGTGATCGACTCGCTTTTCAAAAAGGGGGGGGGGGGTTAAAGCATTCATCGATCGCAGGTAGAAGAAGCGTAAGAGAGTCGTTAGATCGAAGGATTTTCTTTGTTTACGAACGATTCTCGAACGGATCAAGTAATCAGATTTCGTTCGTGGCTTTTGAATCGGAGGAAGACACCTTCTCAGCGAGGAAACAAACGTTTATTTGACACTCATCGAAATTTCTGACAGACCGACAAAATGATTTTGCAAATCGTGCGAGCGGCGAATCGCCTGCGAGATGTAGCTGGAACCGATCGGTTTCGTTTCTCTTTTCCCCGCGAAATTTTCTCTCTGTTCTTTCGTCTCTTCTCGTTTCTCGCGACCGGGAAGGTTTTCACTATTTTTCTTCTCTTCGTCCAGTTTTTTTTTTTTTTTTTTTTTTTTTTTACTTCAGAAAAAATGGGGAGATGAATGAATTTTTTCGACTCGTAATCGAACACGACGCACGTGTCTATCTGCAGATCCAGTCCACTCTCTCTATTTAGTACCTACACGCTCTCGACTTGTGTGTGTGTGTGTGTGTGTGTCTGTGTGTGTTACAATAGACCTGCTTCTTCATACGATCATCTTTTCGTTTCTTCTTCGTGCGTATTTGTAATATTTATATACGTTATGCTCTCGTCTCGATGGGAGTTGCATATCTTTCTTCCATTCTTTCTCCCTTTTTCTTTTCCACGTCTTTGTATACATTGCGTCTTGCATATATTTATATATATATTTTTTGTGTATATATATGTATATATGTATAATAACGAACAACATTAATGATTACTCGTTAGGCTATTTTTTTAATTGGACAATAAATAAAATAGTTTATATACCGCGGCTTCTCTTAGTTTCTTCCATGTTTCAGGCCGTTTTGTCCATGTGTCTTTCTTTCCCTCACTTGCGGCACCCCGCTTTCTCTCTTCGCCAGCTTTTAGTCAAGCTTCGCCTTCCGTTGTCCCCTAATTAATTTCCATTAATTTCAATTCGTTCCCACTCGACATTTAATTTCATCATACGCAATTTTTCCTTCTACCTTTCTCTCCCTCCCTTTCACTCTGCCACACTCTCCCCCTCTTTCATTCATTTTGCTCTCACGGAACGGAGATCGATAATTAAGAGCATATACATACATATATTTGGTATTTGCCAGCTGTTCGACAGTTTGGCTTCGATATGAACGTAAATTACACTCACACATTCTCTGGCTACATTTGGAAACAGCTAATCGACATACTACACGCACGTTATCTATAAGACGTTATATTTTGTTATTTTCAATTTTTCTTTTCTTTTTCTTTTTTCATTTTTTTTTGCATTTTTTCTTTTTTCTTTTTTCTTTTTTTTTTTGAACCGCCGTTTGATCCTCGTGCAACGTTCGAGAGACTTTCTTCCTTCTTCTGCCTCTTCTCTCTTTCAGCTTTCGCCGTCTGACAATGTCCCAATGCCATCTCCGAAGATTCCGTTTGCCTGCCCGTCGAGGAGAAGACTCTCGTATCTCGGCGAATCGTCCGGCTGCGTTCGCACGGCATATCGAACCGAAGCTTCGCAGCCAAAGTTTCTTCGAGTCTTGCGCGCGAGAAACGCAACGTCCCACGATCCAAATTTGGCGTCCGGACGATCCAAAGTGCTCAGAGACTCGCACTGAACCGGCGAGATGCAGATTCTATCGGATATTGTCACGATGTTTCGCAATTACTGACCGAGATCGATCGGTCGCCGATGAATCGTCGCGGATCGCGTGGCGATTCGAGTCGATCGAGAAGAGACCAGCCGAGAAATTTCCTTACGAGGAACGTGTCTGGCGCGCGAGGTCGAGGTGAACAAGTTTTCAGTTTTCAGTCGAACATGCAGACGTGATCCGACAATGGCCGGCGATACAATCTACTCGTACAGTGTCGAGGCAACGAACGCCGGAACACGAACGCTCTGAACAGTCACTACTCGATTTCCTCCGCTTCCGTGCTCCGAGTGTCACGACGTACACATCCCCTCGATGTTCCTTTAATTTTAAACGATCTTCGTCAACGATCTTTGGCTCCGACGTCTCCTCCCGCCTCTCGATAATTATCGTCGGCTCCCCTCGTTTCGACTCGCGTATCGAGGATCGAGCACGACGCGATACATGCTTGGCGTACGCTTTCAACCGCTGCAACAAAAGATATTCTCAGCCAGCCACCTGTGCAGGCCCGACAACTGTTTCTCGGAAGAGTCCTCGATCGCCAGGCCGTATCACTTGATCTCCTCGCGGCTCGGCGAACGCGGAGGATGCGACGACAAGACCTGCGGGGTCTCCGGCACCTGCCTCTTCGGCCGAAAGCTTGCCGTCAGCGAGGAGATCCAGCCGCTGGGAGACTGCGTGCTCTGGTCGTGCAACGAGTCGCTGTTGCTGTTGCTCCTGGTGCTGTCGATGCTCATGCCGGACTTGAACCGCGACAACAGGCCAGACGAAGGTTTCTTGGACGTGGTGGTTGGCGAGGCCTCGTACGTTGGCTTCTTCCGCGACTTGGCCGAGTCTTTGTACAGCATCGAGTCCAAGCTACCCGCGTGAGGACGCTCCTCCGCTTTCTTTGGCTCCAACGTACCGCAGAGCATCGCGCTTTCAGCCTGCTTCGCCATCTTCGAGATGTCCTCCATGCTCGCCGAGCTTCTTCTGATTTCTATCTTCCCAATGTCCTCTTGCACCACATCTCCGGACCCGTGCTCGGTCTTCACAACGATCTCCGGCTGTTGCTTCTGCTGTTGCTGCTGCTGCTGCTGCTGCTGCTCTTGCTGTTGCTGTTGCTGCTGTTTTTGCTGCTTCGTACGCACGTCGATCTCACCGAACTCGATAACTTGATCTTTCGCGTCTTTCATACTGTGCGACTTGCCCTCGGGATTCGACGAGTTTCGCCGGTGTTTCGCCAACGAGCTCTCCGACATCGCGCCCGGCAACGCCTCCAACGAAGCGGACGATCTCTTCTCCTTGGCGAACACCATCCTCCAGCTCTTGTTCTTGTAGTCCGTCGACTTCCTCACCTTGGGCAGCGTCATCGCGCGCTTGTCCACCGAGGACAACTCGACCACCGTCGCTATCGCCTTGCTCTCCTTCATCGTGACTTTCGCGAGGTTGCAACGCTTGCAAATCGCCAGGGTGTTGTTGTGCCTGGCGGAGGTGGTGGCCGCGGTGACCGAGTTGCTCTTGTTCAGCGTCTTGGTCACGTGTTTCGTGGGCTTGGGCGCGGGTGGTTCCTTCGAGTCGAAGCTGATGCTCAGTCGATCGGTGAAGTTCCTCAATCGAGAGAATATGGACTTGTGGTTGTTGGATCCGGTCTTGTCCTCGCAGCAGCATCGCAGCCCGCCAACCACCGACTCCCTCTGTACCTCTTTGCGACTAGACCTCGTCTCCTGTTCGTTCTCGATCGCCAGGCTGCTTGTTTTCTTCAAGTTGTTCCTCTGCTGGCTCTCGACCACCACGTTACCGTTACCCTCCATCGTTCTCCGTTCGTTCAACTTCGCGTCCAACAGAGCTTGGGTCTCGTCCTTCTCCAGCTCCTCGAGGATCCTGGTTGTTCCCTCGGCGGACCAAGCGCTCATCGGCGAGCTCAGATCGCTGCCGAGGCTCTCTCCTTTACTGCGTTTTCTCTCGCGCTCGTGCTCCCTGACAGCCCTGGCCAGGTCGTGATTATGATAATCCAGTGACGACTTCTCCCGGCTACCCTTCCGGCTACCCGGGTAGCTTTTCCTACCTGTTGCCGGCCCAGCCAGCGTCCCCTCCGTCGAGATCTTGAATTTCAACGTCTTCTCGCTCACCTCCACCTCGGTCGCCGTCTCCGGGTCCGAACTCTCCAGGTTCTCCGCCTCTTCGCCCGTCAGATTCTCCGTGATGTCGTCGTCGGTGGAACGCGACCGCGAGTGGACCGTGCCCGCCGAACGTTTCGAGCGCATACTGTGCGACGAGGTGGACTTCACCACGCTGGACGA
>KQ435774.1:226949-257807 GCA_001276565.1 Melipona quadrifasciata | reverse complement strand
GTAAGGGGAAACGGTAAATTACATAATTTAACGAGAAACGCCGATCCGGTAGGAGTCGGAGAGCTAGCGGAAACGGGCCGAGACAGCTGCGTCAGATAGCTGGATCGTTACCTGAAGAACATAGGGAGAGTCGGGTGTGTTCGCCGGCAGATTAGTCGAAATGTTCAACAGCTTGTCCCCCTTGCAAAGCTTCACGATGTCCAGAGGGCCAGCCTCTGCTGCATTTCTAAAAAGTTCTGCAACAGAAATCGCATCGTCTCGTTAATCGTACGTGTTGTAACGCTAGAAACAGAAACATTCGACCACGCAGCGGCAATAAACGTTTCGTCGTCCTGGAACGTCAATATTTAACCTGTCGTTTCTTTTTCACGTTGAACGAGTTCCCGCGAAGGTAACATTTTCGAATTATTACTTTTTTGGTAAGTGAAAATTTATAATGTTACTGGAAACTGTCAACCACGTTACGTTACGTGGCGGCAATAAACGTTTCATCGTCTTGGAACGTCAATATTTAACCCGTCGTTTCAGTTTCGCGTTGAACAAAATTCCGCGAAGATAAAATTTTCGAATTATCTTTTTGACAAGTGAAAATTTTATATTTATTTATATATATTTATAATATATATAATTCATATATGTTATATTTTAACATAATTATATATTTATATATATTATAATTTTATATATATTTATTTAAATTGGCGACGTTACCAGAAACTTTTAGCCACGTTACGTCACGTTGTGACAATAAATGTTTTATTTAACTAATATTTAATTAATCGTTGAACAAAATTCCGCAAAGTTAAAATTTTCGAGCTACACTTTTGGCAAATGAAAATTTCCGACTGCAACTTTAACGACGCGTTGATATTGTTATTTATTAAAGCTGGATACGAGTGTAAGCGCGTGCTCGAGTATCGTTCCTGGATTGTACGCGGATAAAACATGGAAAATACGTTATTCAACGTATTTCATATAATGGATATTTAAATAATGGATTCAACGAGTATAATACAACTATCATGCTCGCTGATCTGATGCAAGTTGGGGGAGAAAATGAAATAAAAATAAAGGATCGGAGGATAATGGATTAAAACTTGGATTAAAATTTGAGATAGCCAAATTAATAT
The DNA here is from genome assembly GCA_001276565.1 of Melipona quadrifasciata. NCBI lineage: Eukaryota > Metazoa > Arthropoda > Insecta > Hymenoptera > Apidae > Melipona > Melipona quadrifasciata. Next base: position 256,677 of record KQ435774.1, on the reverse strand, counting down.
TTCAGAGAGCTAGCGGAAGATCTGAAAGTTTCGATTTTAGAACATAATTCCAGTAGCACTGGAGACGTAAAGTTACTTGAGGATGAGATACTTGAGGAAGCGACAGCTCTAACGATTAGATCGTTGGATCTCCACGGTGTCAGGCGTCTGCTCCGCGGTACACGTGAGTTTGCTCGCAGGGGAACAAACACGCGTGGCGTTAAAAATCGACGGGGGAAGGTGGAGTAGGGGGAACCGGCCGTGAATTCATTATTCAAATGGCACGGCTCGAAGCCGTTGTATCCTTTCGGTGATATCGAGCGTAACGACATTTTATAAGTGCATGTTTTATTCATCGTCGAAACGTTGCCGAGCAGTTGCGCGTAACTCGACCTAACGCGCGCATTATGTCGACGCAATTACGGCCGCGATGCCGGAACACGAGCACTGTCACGCGCCCGTTCGTTTTCCATCCACTTTCGCCGAAATTATTCAACGCAACGAGACGTCATCCGCGCCACAGAGAGAACGAACGAACGAACGAACGAACGCACGTACAACAACGCGTGGCAAATTTGTCCTGGACCGCGGGTGATTTACCGAGACGTTTTCTGTCTGTGGCCATCCCTCTGTTTCCGAGCTCGTCGAGAGCACGCAGAGAAATATGGAGATGTCTGAGGGCGAGCGAGCTTGCGGATGAAGCCTCTTCTCCTCTCTCTATCTCTCTCTCTCTCTCTCTTTCTCTGCATGAAAATTAAGTTGCTACTTTCCCCTCGGATCGTGGGATTTTTCGGCTTGAAAGTAAACCAAGACGGAGGGAAAAATAGAGCTACGCAGCTGGCTGAAACATATTCGTAAAAAGAAGCTTGCTGTGAACGCTTGTTTGAATGCCTTCGAGGATCGTTGTACGTACCAACGTCGACATCAACAGAGAATTAAACGCTCGTTAACGTTCGTGGAATCCTTTCGTCGCTCCGCCCCAGTGGAAGCTGAAATCCTTCCCGATACACCTGATTCCACGAACCCGGCCGAGCGTGCAACCACCGTTCCTACCAACGGACCCGCAAACCTCCCGAGATCTAACCACCAAGAGAGATTAATACCGATTGGGTTAACCGGTTCCCGCCTCGTGTCGAGCCTCGCGCAGCTTGCCCGAGAGCAGCGATTCAGTCGAATTCCGTAGAGATCCAGCGTCGGAAGAACCGTCGGCGGCGCATCGATCCCTGGCAATTCCCAATGGCAAGTGAAATTACCATTCAACAACGTCTTGAACTGGCGGGCGTCTCACAGTTTCGCGAGACACGCCGCTCTCGAGAGCGCGAACGAGCGTCGACGAACGCGAGTGTCGGAGTGTCGAGGACTGAGAAATATCCTCGTCTCCGTGTATTAGAGAGGATTAACACGTTCGCCAATGAGTAATGGACAGCGCGCGAGAACGCGGCGGCCTCTGTGACGATTAATCATCGGTTTCGTAGGTGTGCGCGCTCTAACGCGCGGATCGAAACCGCCCAACGGACCGACACGTTTGCGGTGCGTTTCGTTCCCGAGCTGCGAAACGACAAACAACGAATTATCGAGCGGCGCGGAATAACTGAATAATTTGCTGGCGGATAATCGACTTGCCGCGTTTAACCGTCTTACAATTAGTGCGCGATCGCGCTGTTCAGATTTCGCGTCGAACAGTGCCACGGTATGGAATTACAGTGGGTCATGTCGAAGCGCTTCCTTTCCTAATCACTTTCTTTCCAATTAAACCCCTGACTCCTAACCTAATCTAAATCTAACTTTCTATTCAATTAAATCTAAATTGCACGAACTTAAATCTAGACCTAACCTAAACGTGACTTAAACTTAACCTAAATCTAAACACTGCACAAATATGTTCTACTTTATCTACCTTTACTTACAGAAGATTACTTGTGCATCAAAAAAACGTTACAGCGCTGTTCAGATTTCGCGTCGAATAGTGCCACAGTGTACAACTTATAGTGCGTCGTCAGTCATATCGAAGCTCCCTCTGCCAACTACTTTCTTTTCAATTAAATCTAAATCACATGAACTTAAACCCAGTCTAACCTAACTCTGACTTAAACTTAACCTAGATCTAAAAACTGTATAAATAGGTTTCTACTTTATCTACTTTTATTTACAGATACTTGTGCATCAAGGAAACGCTATCGCGCTGTTTAGATTTCGCGTCGAATAGTGCCACAATGTACAATTATAGCGTGTCGTCAGTCATATCGAATGACTCCTTCTCCTAATCACTTTCCTTTCGACTAAACCTGACCTAACCTAAATCTGACCCAAATCTAAAAACTGCATAAATAGGTTTCTACTTTATCTACTTTTATTTACAGATTTACTTCCGCATAATTGTATCAAAGAAACGCTATTGCGTTGTTCAGATTCGTGTCGAACAGTGCAGGTTACAAACGCGTGGTCAAGTCACATTAAACCTAAAATAAATAGGCAGTTTTTACTCTATCTATATAGGGTGGCCACTGAAAGACTGAATGATATAAAAGAAAACTAACTTTTACGGACACACATTTTTTTAAATTTTTTATTTTTTTATTGGAGATGTATTATGTATGGGAAAATAATAAAAAAAGAAAATAAAAAAGATTGAAGATGAGCAAGTTGTGACTTTTTCAAACCCTTCAGTTTTTCAACGGCCACTCTGTACTTTTATTCGCAAATACGTCTGTATAGTTACATCAAGGAAACGTTATCACGCTGCACTGGCACTATCCAACGCGGTTTTTTAAATAGCCCTTGGCGCTAAAATAGTGCTTCCACCGGAAGACGCGCATCAAACAACAAGCTTCGGAGCTTTGGGCAATTCGAGCAAGTGCATGTTACATTTTCTTGCGCGCAAAACACAAAAATCACGTGCGGCTTGTGTATTTTGCCGCGTGACGGAAATTGCTGCGGGTGGTAATGAATATTTCTTGTTCCGATATATATAATACGCCCGTATCGAGCTCCGACGTTCGTGGGAACGAGCTCGTGCGCAGCTCGAGTATCGAGAAACGAGTAGCGCGTAAAATGTCGAACTGGAAGTTGAGTTATCGGTTATTAAGGCTCGCGATCGACGAGATGGATCGATACATTTTGTTAGCGTAATTTTGTCAAGTTCGACAAGACTGGCAATATGTTTTGACACTGTTGGATTAATATCGAAATATTAATATCAAGTTGCCATTAATTGATTAATATCAAATTACTGTTATTCGTTTATATCAAAATAGTCCACGTGTAAGTTCAACGTGAACAATCGAAATAAATCGACTTGTTGGTAATTTCGAAAAAAGAAAACTTAAAGTCCGTCCGATGTTGAGACAGAAGCGTTCAGCTTTTTTTTAAAGTTATGCACGTTACTGCTCCGTCGGTCGAGTGTGGAAACGTTGTTGCGCAAAAGCGAAATTCACGTGCGGCTTGTGTATTTTGTGGCGACAAGGATTCCCGCTGTTTCAATGCTGTTACGCAGTTCGTAGAAATAAACTGGAATTGCAATACCGTGTAAAATGCTAATCTGAAGTGGAAGATGAAAAGTCATCGAGTCTTGGCATCGTAGAATGTTTCTCGGACTTGCCAACAGTTACATGGGGGTGTTGTGTTGCTCCCGATATAAAAATTCTGCCCGACAACCACAAAGTGGCGAATTTCGGACGAGAAATCGGAGAAACCGCAGAGCGAAAAAAGCTGCAAAGTGGATGGCGTTCGAGTGCCTGATACCTCGCTACTGCAAAGAAAGTGAAAAGCAAGGAATCGTGTCGGCTTTCAGACCGCGCTCGGAAGAAAGAAAAGGAAGAAAGCGCTAATGGCGCCTGGCGGTTGCTTAAAAATCAGGAAGAGGGGCAAAAGTTTCCACGTCGTTCTAGTTATCGATTCGACAAAACGCGAGCTCAGTCTCCCTCCTCGCGCTTCGCGGAAGATTCATGATTCCTCGTGAAAAATGAGCTTCCCAGCCAATCTCGTGTAAGGATCATTTATAAAATTCAGCTGTTGCTCCCTCTTTTTCAACGCAAGCTTCCAACGTGTTTTAGCTACACGTACGCGAAGAGGGGAAAAAAGTACCACACACCAACTAGCAATTTTAATTAAAATTGCCTCGCGAAGCACGTTCAAATGACGTAACGAAACGTTGCATAAAACAGATGTACGTCTTCGCTTCGGGAAATTTTGTCGCCGCGATGCCACGCGGCACGTGTTGCACATTAATTTTAATCTGACTGAAAATTCATAGGTGGACGGAAACAACGACGAAAATATGTTCGATCGTCCATCATAGAATCCATGGTTTCGCAATCTCGCAGGGAATGTCGGAGAAACGCGCGTTGAGGTTTAATTTAATCGCCATTCGGACGAGAGGGATAAACTGAAATTTATAATTTTACGATATAGCAAGTTTACGGGCAAAACAGGTAGCTCCGCTTTATTCGTGCCCCCTAATCGTTTCAAAGTACAAGTTGCCCGGGGCAAAGCAAGATTCATCGCCCCGAGGAATTTCCGCGCGAGGTGGTTGCAGAGAAGCTTGCATGAGTTAATTAATAAGGATGGTCTTGAAAGGATTCGTTACGGAAAAAAATCTTCGGCTTACGTCCTCCCGTAAATTTCGCCTGTAACCTGCGTCTTTTGCTGGAAACTCGCGTGCCGCGAATTTCAATCGCAACGGCCTGAAATCGAGGCAGCCAAAGGAAGCAATTAACGGACGAAGAAGTCAACGGGGGAGGAACGTTTATTAATAATTGTTATCCGTCGTTATCTCTGACCTTTCATTTCGCCCCCGTTTCGCAATAATATTTGAATACGGGAAATAAAAGTAGCTACGTCCGTCTCCCATCTCGCTTGTCAGCGGGGAAGAGAGGAGCATTTCCCGACAAATATTCCCGCTACCTTTCGTATAAATCCCGCCGATAAATCTAATTTCAGGAAACGTACAAACGAACCTGGAAACGTGCACCTGAAATCAAGATAAATTCAATGAAATCCGATTCTTCGAGCAAAAAATTTACTTTCCAACGAGCAACATTTTTCAAATAATCCATGTTCCGCGTTCCAATTAACGCGCGCTAGAAAAAAAAAAAGAATGAAGAGAAAAAACAGAGGGGGGGGGGGAAAGATGCAAAAAAACACGCGAACAAACGAAAAGGGAAGAAGAAAAAATAGAAATAAAGGAAAATTTGCGATAAACACCGTCGATCGCCGAACGATAAAAACCGAGCGTTGGCGTGAACAGATTTTCCGCCGGGATTTTCAGTTCGCCCGGGCACGAGTCGTGGAACGAAATTTTTCGAAACAGGATTCGTTTCAAATACTGAAAACCCGCGGTAATCTGCTTCGGCTGTTCCAACGAAATTGAAAAAATTTCGAGGATCAACGGGCAAAAACGGGAGTAAAAAATATTTCCGGGATATTATTTCATTCCCGACTTTCGCCCTTGATCCAACTTTTGATCGTGTAACATGAAATACTCCCCTTTCGTGGAAAATGTTTTCGCGTCATTAGCGCGAACCGCGAACCGCGTTCTCTTTATGACGAATCGTTTCGGTTGTTTGTTCCGCGGGAAAAGAAGAACCAGAAACCTAACCTAAACCACCCCCATTAGAAGAGAAAAATCCGCCAATTGTAATGGGGAAGCCTGGGGAGTGTAAAAGCCGCGTGTACCGAGGGATCACGTTGAAAAATGTGTATTTGCTTTCAGTAATATTTACGGATATTTTTGGAAAATTCTACCAGACTTCACCCGTACTGTATTATGATAGAGGGTGTTCCATAGCGCGTTGGAAACAGAGGGTGATTCTACCTGTAAAAACAGATTGAAAAGGAAGAATACAATTTTTTCATTTGTTCTTTCTCGAGAAAATGGAGAGAAGATTTATCAAGCACACTGGAAATTGGTTAATTCTGGATACGAAAGAGAAGAATTACATTAATAAAATTTGTTCACCTAAGGCTTTATTTTTGAGAAATTTTCGAGTTTGAAAATTTGCCAAGTACACGCGGCACGTTCAAAATCCATTTTCTTGAAAGTAAAGCTTCGAATGGAAAAATTACATTCTATGCTTTTTATATTTTTGCATGTAGAACGATCTTCTGTTAACTGTTCGCTAAATTCAAAAATACTCGATCAATTTTCAAGCTCGATTTTTCTCGAAAACGAAAGCATTCTGTCCTACGTTTTCGATTTATTCTTTCACAAGAAATCATTCTTCGTTCTACTTCCCACAAATTACAAACCATTCTCCGTGCAAAATAACTAGAAAAAAAAAACAATATAATTCAATGCTGACGACCCGATGATAAAAATGACGGCAATTTTATTATCGTTGATTTTTCATTTTGCGATGTTGGTGATCTTACATGGTCGCCAAATACGAGAAGACCGGTTGGTCGCTGATCGAGAGTAGAAAAACGCGTAGCAGAACGAAAAAGGGTTCCAAGGTTCGTGTTGTTCTAATATTCATGAACTTGCTGTACACCCGTTGTGCACGACAAGCAACGAAGAGCAGAGAGCGTAACACGGAACATGAAACACGGTACGAGTGCAACTCGCCCACGTGCGTACACCTGAATAGAGGCAGCTAATTAAAATGAAATTGTTCATAGCGTGGCGCGAACAATATTTATAACGCGACCGTGCTCCCCTTATTTCAACTTCAGATCTAAAACGAGAAATCCTATTATATACCGTCGTCTCGTGGTAAACGACTGTTTCGATAAATTCGACATGCGCGTAACGAACGAACGAACGAACGACTCTCGAAATTAATCATCAATTAATCCGGTAGTTAATGCGAGCAGCCAGCGAAATTTCCATCTTTTTCTGCCAATTAAGCCAAATGGTTTCGACGTATTATTCGCGGTGACGGCACTCGGCCGATTCAACAACGCGGCCGCGTCAAACAGTGTTAAACAAGGTGAAAATTTTGGCTCGCGACTCGCCAAATAGACGAGTGTTGTGGAAATGAGACGGATTAAAGGCACTCTCGGTGTTTGAACAACACCGGTATTTAAATAACGAATATATCTGGCACACGTACGTAGTAAAACGTATGTATGTGACTTCATTTCCGTCTTTTTACCTACAATACGGCGCTACGACGAGAAATCTCACAATCGAAAATTTCTGGAAATTCCCCTTCTCACAAGCCATTCCCTCTAATTGTTGTAGAGTTACGCGACGCGATCTCGAACTCGTCTATCCTGCCTAACGCTGGCAACGGGTGGAAAAAGAGGGTCGCTCGAGAGAATGGTAGGAACAGTAGCGAGTTTATTGCTTGTTGACCAGCCTGCAGGCTAAATTCTGTTAAAATTCCCTGGACAAGCCATCGTCAAAGGACTCCTCCGTGCCGGCCCGTTCGTGTTGGATTGATTAATTTTTTTCGAACTGTGTCCCTTTGACAGCCAAAAATTGCTGAAATCCATTAGTTATTTTGTAAAAAGTTACGGGTGGGGAAAAACAATGATATATTTGAGTTATTTGGGAAACATTGTTTTTTAATCGCTCGGACGCGAATTAAAATGAAAATGGATCAAAATTTCAAAAGTCCGTGAAATTTACCACGTGTTGCCAATTACTTTCTTTGAAATCGCGCGTGGATTTACATCTTCCGGTAAGAAGATCTTCCACGCGACAGTGAAAAATGTATCGTTACGAATCTACGATGTATTTCTCGATAAATTGAAATCTGAGATCTCACTGCATTCTTACGTGTAACGTGTGCCCATGAATTTTCTCGCGTGTATAATTCGCAACGTTTCTATAAATACATAAAACATCGTCGTATCGATCACTCTAGCGCATACTCTCATTCATACAGTAATTAACGTTAATGATCTTTGACGAGTGCAACAAATTAAATTCAAAACGAACTGATCCAGAGCAGGTTAATGACGCGGAAATCGACGCGACGATAATTAAAGAACGAAATTCGTCTCGCGTCTTGCACTGGTCCTGGAAACGATCTTCGACCGAATTTAATCGAATTATTAGAATTAAATTGAGTTTCAAATATATCTGAGAAAAGAAGAGGAAAAAAAGAAAGGAACAACGCACTGGAACTGATCTTTACAGTGGACAGAGAAAAGTGTTCCCCCACACTGAGTTGACCCAAACAACGTCAAACATGGCACGAAGTCGCGTCGCGTCACGTCGCGGCAAGTTGAAGCACCGTTTGGTTCACGAAGAAAGTTTTCCAAACGAGAAAAGCGGTCGACCGACGCTGTCAATTACACTTGCCGAAATGATCAGGCCAAATATTAGCTCGAGCAGCGATGTCGAGAATAATAGAGTCTTAAATTAGAAACGGAGAGAGAACGGTGAGCAGCGAAGGTGGAGGAGACGGCGCGCGCTCGACAAGCTATGAAAATCGACCGGGGCCGGGGTTTCATTGAACGTGCGCGATCGTTTGCCGTGCAAACTCTTTTAATTGACCGCGGGAGTGGAAGCTGTTCGTGGAATCGTCGCGAAAACCCTTTTCGCCGCGTACTTCTTCACAGATGCGACCGATCGTTTCGCCGCTTCGAGTCTCCATTGAAGAGCTTTCCCCGATTGAAAACCCGTGGCGAACATTGCGACGCGACGACGTTTCGAAAATTCTCTTCTACTTGAAGACTAAAGCGAAGAAAAAAGAAAAAATACGACGCGTCGGGTAAGTTAAAACTGAAGTGCCTCTTCGTTTGGCGGACCAAACTCGATTTCATCTGACAAAAGGTGTTTTTCTTTATCTTTCGAAATATTTGCTTTGTCCAAGTATTGACGAGTCCAACTGGCTGCGTTCCTTTAACACCTTCGAGCGTTGTGTTTTATTTTGAGAATGTGCACTGGCGTGCTTAATTATTCCCAGAATATACTCGACGAAAACACAGTAAATGCACTTGCTGTAAGATTGAATTAAATTGTAACAAAATATTATGATAAATTTCTTTGGCGTATCTTTGAAGAATTTTTAATTTAATTTTGGTAATTGCGGTATTTACAGAATTTAACATTTTACTTTTTGAAAATTATTCGATTAAAAAAACTATTAAAAGCTCAAAGTGTGGAGAAAATTGAATTTTCATCAGTTCATAAGAAGAAGTAAAAAATCAAATATTTGAAAATTAAAACGATCAGAGATGAATTCAGTTCGTTTTTGCATTGTATCGATTGCGCCAGATTTTCTTTGTTTGTTTCGTTGCCTTGAAATATTCTAAAATGTGCTAAAATTACAAATACACGTAATTCTTTTACCTAAATTTTACAACAAATAGCAAAAGCGAATTTTTTTTCTACGTAACGAATATACTCGACATGAACTTAGGGGGTTAAATCGATTGATCCAACAAGGGATCGTGAGGGACGCAATCGCCAATGAATTGCCATGAATCGTCGCGGAAAGATATTAGCGATACATCCTCGACTTTCTTGCAGCCCGAGGTTCGCTTTCGACCGTGCGAGTGTTTCGAGTTGCGTTTGATTGCTTCCGACAAGCAATCAAACGCAACTTGTCCAAACTTATTTTTGAATCGAGTTTGCAGTTCCGTCGGTGAAGCTGCATTCCTCGAACTTCTGTCGAAAACCCGTCGTTCTCTCAGCGAACGATCTCCGTCGTCCTAAAATAACACATGGCATGAATTGCGATCCTCCGCAGTGAGGGAACACTCTCTCCCTTCCCTAGCGTTCCATCGGTAATCACGTTTCTTATCGAGAGAAAGAAAAAAAGAAAACGACTTTTTTGCCATAAAATTTTATTGATACGCAAACATTTGAATCGATAGAAAACAAATTACAAGCGCGATCGCTTAGTACCAAACAACGCCACTCCTACTCGAGGTCTACGCCACGCCCCCTCACGAATCACATGACCCAAATCAACCAATCGCTAGTTTTCGTTGCATTGGCGTTGTACCTGAAGAGCCCCGATTTTCTGAGTTACCCCCGCTAAAATCACGTTTAGCGATAAAAAGAGAACGAGAGGAGGAAGAGTGCAGTTACTAAAGTTGATGAATGCAACTAAAGATGAAACAGGTGTAGGAGCCATTGTAGCTATTGGCAACCATAGAGAAAATTTTTAGTCAAAATTATTAATAATAATATAAATATCAACAGTCTGTTTATTTTATAAATTTCATCTTCCAACTGTTCTTAAAAATGAAATAATTATTGACAAACCTCTATTTCCCAAACGACATAAAATAATTGCTATTGTTCCAGAATTAAACGAACTTTAACTTATTATAATAAATAATTAAACAGTAAGATCGTGGATATAAAGAAGCACGTGTCCTCTCGATAATCTCGAATTCGAGCCTCTTTCCGGATGGTGGTACTCCAGACTTACTCGACCAGACGCGAGACACGAAAGGCAAGGTAAGGGCGAAAAATTCCGGGGAAGTACAGAGCGTCCCCCCCTCACTGCCATTTATTCGCCCAGCTATTCCCAGCGAAACAACGAACAAGCCTCGAATTATCGCGTATCGACAACAGCGTGTGAATGCCTGCGTGGAGTCGACGATTCGCCTGAAACTCGGGGTTAAACTCGCTTAAAAACGAACGACGACCCTGGGATCGTTGGTCGAACTGAGATCTCGCATCGAATATTTATCAAAGCTCGAGCTTCTTTCGCGGGGAAACAAAAGATGTAAGGGTTCGTTCGACTATTCTCATCTGTCCCCCTCTCTCCTCCCTTTTTTCTCCCCCCATTTCCATATCCCTTCCCCCTCTCCGTTTGTCGTGTGATCGACGAAGAAGAGCTCGAGAAAGTAAAAAGTTACAACACCGACGAAAATCAAAGATGTGTGTGGTGGTTCCTACCTTTTCGCTATTTTCGCTCGTCCGCTTGCACGATCGAACGCGCGAGAGGCAAGCCTCCTCTCTCTCGGCTCGGGCTTGTCCTGGCTCACACGACGCGGCTCCGTACGAAACGAAACGAACGTGGTGGCACATATACACAGAGGCGAAAGAAGGGGGAGAGCTATCTTCCGACCCGTCCATTGGCTCTAATAGGATAATGAAACGTGAATCATGGATGTACGGCGGACGATTATATTTTTATTGTGACCCACGCTCAATTTATTCATTATTTTGTTGAGGCCAATATCATTGGTACGAGGTGTAGGAAGCCATTGCGGTCGGAAAGCATCGCTCGAGAGTTCCCGGGTGCCTACTATTACTTTTTATTATCCGTCGACGAATTAGAAAATAAATGCGCGGAATGGATTGGCTACATCCTCCGTGTACGCGTAACAGCCGTGTAATTAGCGGGAACACTTGCCGCGGGAAGTCGCCGCGCGGTCCGTGCGCCGATCTCGCGTTCGTTTCTATTATACATCGCCGACCAGGTCACGGTGATACCCGAGATCAAATCTCTGGCTGTGCTTTGAAACATTTTCAAACGGTTCAAAATTGTTTGCAAAATAACGAAATTATATCGTCGAGTGTTTAAACAGTAAATTAATTTATTTCCAATTAAATAAATTAAACGTGAAATGAATTATCTACTGTTTGCCAAGATTTTGATTTTGATAGAAACAATTGCCTTCTTACTCTGCAATTACGGCGTAGTTACTACGCTCGTCTACAGACACACGTTCAATATGGATATCGCTCGATTTTTCGATGACGATAAAAGAAATTTAGATATACTCCATGGCCATATATTGATAAAATATAATACTCTCGTCATCAGTAGAGAGACCATTCTTATTTGCAATACTTTAGCAGATGTCTCCAAATGTTTGAGCGATACACGCTGATTAAATTATTTTGATTTCCATTGATTATTTCTTCTTTCTTTTTCATTTGAGTATTTTTTTGTTTCATCGATATTTATGTATTTTACAGACTATAATAAATATCATTTTCTCAAATAATCAGTTCCTCGATATATTATTGCGCCGCGTCAAATTTTTTTAATTCACCAAACGAGCTACGTACCGTTAATTGAAATCCATTATTTGCCAAATACCAAAGAACATTGTAAAATTTATTTTCAAATTATTTATTCGAAATAAATAAATCACACAGGACTGATCGGGAGCACTAAAGAGAGAGAGAAGCCGCAACGAGTCACGTGTTTTGCTTTCACACGAAGCTTCGCTCCACGTTTTGCTGCAGGAAAATTATCGGCGAGTCGAACGAAAGAGAGAGAGAGAGAGAGAGAGAGAGAGAGAGAGAGAAACTAAATTCGATCAACCTCGGGAAACGAATGGTTAAAAAACAAAAAACTCAACGTAATTCGATCGTAACTTAATTCAAACGTAAATTTTGCTTGTGACCGAGCGAATATCGACAGGTTTATTAAAATTCTAATGGAGGGCTAATGGAGGACCAAAGTTGAGTAACTGATAGACGTCTTGTGGTTCAATCGTGTATAACTACGTTTATACGTTGGAACAGGCTATCAGAAGTTCCCTATATTCCCTAGATACGTAGTGTGCGCCAACTATGTGTAAACTTGAGCCAAATTGATGATTGAAACGTCGTTAAACGCGAGAAGGTAATTGTCTAAATAAACTTAACATTCGAAACTTAACTCTGCCTTTGAATTGCCCCAAAAATTACACAACTCAACGTTGGAACAACTTCGTGGAAAAGTCAATGAGAAAAATGGTAACTTACTTAGAGGATAACTTCCGTGGAGGAAAGTTTGCTCACCCTTGCTTCGAACTTCTGCTAATAACTTCGTTGTTTACATTATGAAAACAAAAAATCGTTAAAACCGCTGCCATGAAAGGTATATTCATTGGCGAAAGAAACTTTGAAACAGGGGTAACAGCAGAAAGCAGAGGTTTATTAACACAAGTTGATCGCTTACTCGAGAGCAAATTGAATAAGTTTCTTTGCAGTCTTTTTTTATGGTTTTGTTTTTTATTCTTCTGTTTTTTATTTATTTTGTGAAGTTTGTGCATGTACTATTCAACGTTAGCTAAATTAAAAGTTCTCATTCATTTTTTATCACTGAAGGTGATTTTAGTGGGGGTAACCCAGAAAATCGGGCCTCCTCAGGTGCAACGCTGATGCAACGAAAATTAGCGATTGGTTGATTTGGGTCACGTGATTCGTCAGAGGGCGTGGGGTAAACTTCAAAGTGACGTTGTTTGGTACTCAGCGATTGCGCCTGTAATTTGTTTTCTATCAATTCAAACGTTTGCATATCAATAAAATTTTATGGCAAAAATGTCGTCTTCGTTTCCTAGTCAGAAGTTGCTTCTGGGCCTTAAAATAGTTTTGTTTAGAACGTTTCCCAATGTATCACACAAACGACTATTAGTAATATTATGTATTTTTAACAACTTTTAATTTGATTAACGCTGAACAACAAACTTCACAAAAAGAATAAAAAGCAAAAGAGTAAAATAAGATAGTTGTGACTTTTAAAAAATAATTTAACAATTTACTATATTGATTGATAAAAATAATTTACTGTCAAAAATTAAATACTCTTTTTCCCGTTCAAAGTTCAAAATTGAGGCTCATCCCATGTGACGATCGACATATTAAACGTTTCACGTCTCACGTCGACATATTTTTTCCCCCCCTCCCGCAAGTCGTTTCTTTCGTATTGACTAAATTTCACGGGAACCGAAGGGCGGAAGCGGCCCCTGATCGCGGATAAAACCAGTCCGTCCTTGATGTGTGTCGCGCAATCATCGTCGATTTTCGCTCTGAAGCGCGAGCCAACTTTCGGACGATCCTGACCGCAAATCGAGCACGCCGAAATTGTCGACGACCGAGAGAGCCTGCTTCCGGGACTCTCCGGAACGAACTGGACAGTCGGTCGTGAAATTGCTGAAATTGGCTGGTCGATTACTTCGTTTCTCGATACGTTCGGCGTCCTTCGTCGCCGACAAAGAATAATTCTCTACGTGTCTTGTTTTTCAGATATACCTCGAATTAACGACACGCCGTTCTGATGAAACTTTGATAGCTCGACCGAAGATTCAACGCTCGCTTCTCGACACAGTTTCCAGGCTACTTTACCAGAAATGCCTCGGCAACACAAAAGTTGACAGATTTGCGACCAACGAGCTGATGAGCAAAAGGAGTAAAAATTCCAGAAATACGTGCGCAGCTTCGTAAAGTGCAAGGTGCCTGCGAACACGGGGCGGCCACGGTGTGGAAACTCGATGGAAGTTTAGAAAGAGAGTTAAGAGGTGAAGTTTACAACCGCAGATCAGACGCTATGAAAGCTTCGGATACACCACAGATATTCCACCCTCGATTTATTTCTGCAAAGTCTACCCAACTTTCTAAATAGTTCTGCGGAAAGGTGCAACCTCGATTACATTAAAAAAAAAAAAGAAGAAGAAGAAGAAGAAGAAGAAGAAGAAAATGAAAGAAGATCGTCGCTACCGGACGAAACAGCGAAAATGTTTCTCCTCCGTCTTTCCATTTCGTCTACGAGCATCTCGCGAGTACATAAATCCGTCACGATTAAACGTCGTAATTATATTTACGACGAGTGTCTGGACGACGAGAGCTTAATTTCCAGGAGGGAGGAAGCGGAATGAAAAGTTCCAAGTAGGTTAAACTTTGTAATCCTTTGATGAAAGAATCGCTCGTGCATTTTGTCGCGGTGCAGAGGTACGAGGAAAAGAAAGAGGATAAAAGGATATAAAGAAATGTTCGCGGATTGGGAAGAAAAGACTGTCGAGATTACGAGATTGGCCAGACGCAAAGCCGATTGGGTGGACAGCTGAGCGCTGATTTTTAATGGAAACACGGTGCTCGAGCACGAAGCTGACTCGGAAACGGGATGCCGCGGCAGTCTAATGCAAAAATGTCAGCCAAACAACGTTTTTACAGAAAATAAAAGCCCGTTATGCCGCGTTTTTCGCGGCACCCTCCATTAAACGCCATTCCTGATTCGCGAGAAGAAATAAAAATTCAAAATCGGCAACACGGACCAAAAGCGACCAAAAGCAACGTACGTTACACGATAAAGGATTACGCAGGGAACGTAATATTTTTCCAGCTTGATGCGCCACCGTGAAATTCGAAGGAAATTCAAAGTGTTTCCAAGGAAAATGGATTTTACGAAAAACCCATCTTCTCATTTAAGTCGTCTATTTCAATATTTTGATATTTAGTATTTCATATTTAACATTTGACTGTGTCGCGTTACTGTTTGACATTTACTTATTTAACAATACACCTTGTTATTTACTGATTTAATAATTTTGCCAAATTTACTCGTTCAATATTGAAACGCACGACGAGACGGAAATAATCCGCGTAATTTCCAAAGTACGTATGCCAGTTATTTCTCAGCTGTTCGATGTACTTCTTCTCGTCACTCTCGTCCGTCTTATCTAATCTCTCCGAATCGTACGTCCGCGAGCTCGTGACACACGCAGTTATCAGCCGTTCGTATCAAACGTTATCGGAAGTGAAGGAGCTTCGCGTGCAACGCAAAAATATCGGGCAAACTTAATTAAAATCTGAAGGGCTTTTCTTCGAGCGTGCATCAAGATCTCGCGTCAATCACGTCGCGAGAATCTCCAATTTACAAAAAAAAAGATATCCCGTTCGTCGAACCTCGATTGCCAGAAGCTCGATAACGAACTTCGTAAGATCAATCGAACGTAAACTTATTCCCCGGGTTGTATTTCCTACGAATCGAGCTAACTTTAATTAACGAGAAATCCTTAGGCTGAAGTCTACTTTTAAGACGAGCGATAGAAAAAAAAGAAGGAAAAAGCGTCTTTGATCCTGGCGTCGAATGTGCTCGAGGTTGGCACGTAAGGATGCTCGTAGATCCTGATTGGTTTCGAGGCGGGGTTACACGAGCCAGCCTCACCTCCACTCTAATCGATACATTTGCACGTACACACGCGGTTTATTGCACCATCTAACCGCGTAAACACACGAACAACGCACGAACACACGCCTCGTTATACAGCACTCTGCAAAAGTTGGATCATCGAAAGTTGCTGACCGTACAATTGGAACCAAAGATTCAGCAATAAACTATGGTTGTAATTACGATCCTATCTTAAGTGTGAACGAATCGTGACTTGTTCAGGAGAAATTGATCAATTTCCACTCAAGACGCGTTTATTTCTTAACCTTTTGTAGTCGACTGTCTCTTCTGAGAGGAAATTGTACTTGAATCTAGCCAACAGCTCTTTTTCTTTTTATAATTTGCTGATGTAATTGTAACGAACATGTATATTTGGTGCAGTACAATATCTGAACAGACGCCTAGAGGGAAAGAAGTAAGAAGAAGAAAGTTTAAAAAAATGGCGGAGGATATTATTTTTCCAGAGACTGATAAACTATATGTCATTAACTCTTGTATATCGTACTTGCTCTAGCAAACTTGCAACGCACGTTTGAAGATTGCTTTAAATTTAAATGATGTTACATGTTGGAAAGATATAATTAACAAAATTTCGTGTTAAATGCCATTTGATTGAATGATTATTTTCAATGCTATATCATCTTATTCGAAGCGATGTTTCGTAAACAAATTGCTGGTAAATGATACAAAAAAAAAAAGGCACAACTTGTAACCCAGTACGATTCACTGAAAGTACGTCTCACTGAAAGGTCCAGAAGCAACAAGATGACTTTTTTGCCATAAAATTTTATCGATACGCAAACGTTTGAATCGATAGAAAACAAATTATAGGCGCGATCGCTCAGTACCAGACAACGCCACTCCTACTCGAGGTCTACCCCACGCCCCCTCGCGAATCACGTGACCCAAATCAACCAATCGCTAATTTTCGTTGCATCAGCGTTGCATCTGAAGAGGCCCGATTTTCTGGGTTACCCCCGCTAAAATCACTTTCAGTGATAAAAGGTTTGTCGAGGGCAAAGTGTTAATACACCTACGTGGACAGATTTAAACGCGCCGATCCAATTCACAGAATTTGATCGCGCAGATGAATATTTCCTCGATTTCTTAATTTCAATTTCATTTATACTTATTCATATTCTTAAAAGGATTCCTCCCGTAAAAGAAATAAACAAAATTCTCTCACCAACGTATCGTTTCAACGTGTATTTCCTGCTTTAATCGCAACTATGCTCGCTGCAAAAACAATTTTGTTCGAGAAACTTTTGTATGTAGCGCTGCATTTAACGAACCAGGCCATTTCCACCGTCGTCCAGACGGGAGGGTGAGAATGCAAATTCGTGCGGTCGCAAGAACCTGCCCCTAATCTCGTAATTGTTCGGCATTGAGCCACACGTACTGACGCGGAATGTAGTTTGCAGCAGATTTTGCACGAACAACGAAAGAAACATCGTTGAAAACCGTAGCTGCTCGCGGCGATGCAGTCAGTTCAACCGAGGAAGGTTAAGTCGTTGACGAAAGTTCGAATTACGCGGAATAACAAACAGCGCGGCGACCGTCGTTCTGTCATTATATCGCCATTCGCTTTGAAATGTTTGTCGTACAATTTTTGTATTTGTGTGTCTTCGTTCTATAATGGCAACGATGTGTTAATATTAACATTGCCGAGCGACGAAAATAAAACGTAATGCGAAACTGCTGTTGCAGAATCTAGAGATGTAACAAGAGGAGGAAATGTATAGCGACTTATTGAAAAATCAATTACCCGAATGTTTGCATTCGGCGAAGAAGCGTTGATGCAAGTAGTGAATCTTTCGCGCGTGGCTTTTACTCGAGATATTGGGAAATGATTGCGCTCTTTGCGTTTCGTAATTTCCCCTCATACTTCTTTGCGGGTTTTGTCAGAGTATATTCCGATGTGTATTTTGGAATTAATCACTCCTGCTTCAAAGACGATTCAACTCTATTTCTGGTCATTGAAATAGCAATTGATCGAAAAGCGAGTTTTTTTCTCTACGAAATCAAAACAAATGGAAAAGCGCGTAAAGTCAACAAGGCAACAGTGGTTCGATAGATTTTTACTGAGACAAACAAGCTCGCAACTTGTTGAACCAGATGGTTGTTGGTTTGATTAACAAAGAGTTTTGAAAGCTGAGATACGTGTATTTGAAATTGAGATTTATTTTCCAACCAAACTAATGATAATAATTCTGCTAGTCGCGCCAACATTGAAAAATAATTATCGAAAGAATACGCGCGCGCGAGAGGAATATTCAAAGTGAAATGAAAACATTGCGATCAGGGGGGGGAGGGGGGAAATCCTGGGCGGCGACCGTAGCTTCTTATCCAATTTCAGCTAAATCCGCGTCGATTAAGAGACCGCAAATTCCATTAACATCGACACAGATCGCAATTACCTATCCGCCGAGTGCGCGTTGCATTAACGCGAATGGCGCAACGCAAACACTCGCGTTTTGATTTAATGTATCTCCGAGCGCGCACGTACGCGCGTACATCGAACCTACGCGAGCGGATGGGAAACAACCGGAGAAAGATCCTCGTCCCGGTGCCCGTACGCGTTCAGGAATCGAATTTCTCGATTATCGCGAAATACGTGAAATTACATTCTCGCAAACGATTATATCCCCTGATTACATTCTCTGAAACAGCTGAATCGACAGAAAAACGCCCAACAGCTACGAGGAAAGAAAATCAAGCAACTTTCCTTGAATGAGAGAGGCAGCCATTTCCGGCGTTAATCGCGTGACTATTAAAAAATTATTATTACACAGCGTGGAATATCGACTCGCGGGAATTTCCATGAAAAAATATGGAAACTCGTGGAATTTTTGCGAATAGAAAGAAAACATGCATCTAGTCTAGTTGTTGAACAACATTTTGGGTAAAATTTAATTTTAAATCGATTAACACCGTTTCATCCCTGTGTTTAGGTTGCGTTTATTCCTGTATTGCGCCACGATCGTCCTGCTATATTCAGAAAGTTGCTCGCGTGAATTTCGATGAAAATTAATAAATAGTACAAGTAACATTTTAGATAAAATACAATTTTATATCGCTCAACACGTTCTCATCCACTTAAACTGCACTGTACGCCACGAATCATCCCGCAAACTGCAAATCTGCTCGGGTGAATTTCGATTAAAAGATGGAAAAATTCGCAACATTCTGTTGCAAGTAGCCAAGGATACATCTATATTGTCGAAATTTTAGACGAAATTCAATTTTAAGTCGCTCGACACGTTCTCTCGTTCCTACATCTATTTAGTTTCGCCCGCAAGTTGCACTGTGCGCCACGAGTCGTCCTACAATCCAGAAATCTGCTAACGAGCGGAACAATGAACCGCGAAAATGAATTTCCCTCGGCTGATGCGCGAAAAAAGGAACTCGACGTGGCCATGAGGCACCGGCTGTTTGTCTGACTCATTAAAACTGCGGAGAGAGAAAGAGACAGGCTCCTCTCGTGATAATTGTCTAGCGGAAAGTATGATACAGGCGGCGATACCGTTGCGTTAATTATCGCGAAAACAGTTTTAATTGAGGAACAGTTTTGTTAAAAGTGTATTGATATAGAACAACGGAATCTCCTCTCATTTTTTTTTTTTTTTTAATATAAATAAAAATAGAGGC
Source organism: Melipona quadrifasciata (assembly GCA_001276565.1). Classification (NCBI taxonomy): domain Eukaryota; kingdom Metazoa; phylum Arthropoda; class Insecta; order Hymenoptera; family Apidae; genus Melipona; species Melipona quadrifasciata. The sequence continues at coordinate 237,256 of KQ435774.1, read as the reverse complement.
AAGAAAGAAAGAGCGAGAAAAAGAGAGAAAGAGAGAGAGAGAGAGAGAGAGAGTGGAAATGGGTTGACGTATCGTCAACAATCATCGATGCTGCAAACAAATTGTCGTATCAATGAAACAATAATTTGCCAAGCTGGCAATTACCGCGAAAATAGCGCTGCCGGGTGATCGATTTATTCAACCGATATAACACAGCAATTAACCATGCCATTAGCTATTTATTAGCACGAATTCGCGTTTTATCTTCTAGCGGGGAATAATTTCGAATTTCCGCCGTTCACCGAGTTCACGACCTATTTTCAATTTTCCCTGCGCGAGAACGTAACCGCGCGTGAAAAATAAAATTGGATCTCCTCTCTCTCTCTCTCGCATGCGTGCTAGTTTCGAGGATTAGAGATAATTCCCGAGTAAAAGCTGTACACGCATAACGCGAGTCGTAGCTCGTAGAATTTCAAAACTTGGCAGAAACTCGAGGCTGAAGTCTATACGAAACGTTACGATCGTTGACGAAACTTCCGAGAACGGAACGTACGCCAAAGCCTTCAAATCGTTCGAGTTTCCAATTTTATTCATTTTAGTCTGAAAACAGCGGTATCTCCAACGACACCTGAAAAGCGAAAAATTCAAAGGGGAAATTAAACTATCCCCCCTCCCCTCTCCCCCTCAAAAAAATACTCGATCGAAGCTAGATACAGCGGCTAGGTGGGACTATTTTTAGTAATTCATTCCAGAGAGCGGGAATTTCGTGACGTCGCTGGCCAGACAATAAGGGTCAATTTACCCAGCGAGCCGGGGGTATATCGATTCTCGTCGGGGGCATCGTCGGCATATTTCGTCGCGGTACGGCCGGCAGCGCGACCTCGTTGAAAAGCTTTCTAATTAACTAAAAAGGAAGAACACATCGGCGACACGGGGGCTCGCCTCTCGTCGGCGACAGGGTGGATGCGAGAATCGATCAAATGGTCAGTCTGTTAAAGGATCGTCGCTATCGTGGTGAGTTTTATTCGCGAGAGAGAGAGAGAGAGAGAGGGAGAGAGAAAAAGAGAAACAAAATCGTGGTCGTTCGAACGAGATACTCTCGCCGGGATAAAAATGAGACGGCGATTAGGTGGAATTCTGTGGAATTTAGGTGGGAAAAGAATACGTGGGATTAAAGGGATTTCATTGGGATCTCCGACTGATTGCGCAGGGATATTTGAATGGGAATTATACCTTCCGCGTTTAAACCTCCAAGTTGAAGCAAATTTCGAACGAAATGCTTAACGTGGGAAATTAAGCGGAATAAAATTCAGCGAAGAAAAGAGAAAGAGAGAAAGCAGGGAAAATATTTGAAGATGGTTTAACTATCAGGTCTTGTTCTCGAAGAACATTTCACGACGTTCCTCCGACTCGCTCTGTTGTATTCACAGATGAACGATAACGTTCCTGCTTTCTGAAAGGAATGTATAAATAATTGCAAAATGTAACGCGAGTGTCGTTCGTTCGTGCCGCGACGTAAGTAATATCGTACGATTCCATTCATTCTTTTCTTTTTTTCATGTTTCTACGCTTCTGTTGGGTCGTGCCACGCGAAACGTCAGATTTCTGTTCATTCAACGTTCGAGTTTGGTTACTATTCCTCGATCGAAGATTATTTGCTTTAGTTTTCAATGAACTTTGAATTTTGTTACAGAAACTTTCAGAAGCAGGTTCTCTGACAGATTTTTACTGATTCCAGAAATTTGGAATCATTCTTGCGTTCGGAAACAAAGACTTTTCTTTCTTCTAAAAACAAAGAACTAATCGTCATTCTTCGTTGAAAAAACACCGGAGAACGTAGATGCAGATGGTGTTTATTTAAAATCCAACGCGAACGATATAAAAATCCAGCTGATCCAATTTTCCCTATCGTTTTCTACTTTCTTCGCTTCGTGACTGAGAAACCGCGGGGAAACTTTTACGCACGCTGGAATTTATCGATTGAGCGGTGGTCGCTCGCGTTTACGTAAGAGCACTACGCTGTATCGCATATCCCTGAGAATATTCACGGAACGCGCACGACAAAAGAGGAAATCGATAGAAGAAGGTTTTCTTTTCGGGATCGACGTCGCAGTCGGCAGACAAGGCTGAACTACCGCGAGAAAGAATCGCCACGCGCGTACGATACAGAAGGGAGGGAGGGGGGCACAAAGACTCCCTGTGGCATTGACACGAGCCGCTCTTGTTTCGCGTGTGCCCCTTTGTAACGCCAGGCGGACTGACTCCTCGTAATGGCACGACGGAACGGCAATTTCCCGCTAACTAGCCAGCAAGCCAGCATAAATTGCAACAGCATTATCGTCCCTAATTACGCGATGCACTTTGACACGACGCGAGTTTGCTTATCGTTATTCATAATGCGATAATTACGTGTAAATGGCTCAGAAACAAACAACGAAACAACGTGCAATTAACCGGGTTTAGAAATATCATCGGCGAACTGTGGGAATATCGAGAGGGGCGGGCCCTCGTTGATGCCATCCGCGGCTTAAGTAGATCGAGGCGGAAATGGTCAGACGAGATGGCGAGAACACGCTAATAAGACAGCGAGTAAGACAGGTGACAGTTAACTTTCACATCCGATGTTTTTTTTTTTTTTTTTTTTTTTTTTTTTTTTGCCAGCTACGCGATACAATAAAAAAATATATAGCAGTTATACGAAAAAGAAAACATCAATAGCTTTGAAAAAAATATTTCCACCAGGTGGTAGTGTTAGGTGAAAAATATTCTTTGCAATTGGAAAAAATATTTAGATGGCCCCCCTTCAATGGACCACCTTCTATAACAACGTTTTTTTACGCGCAAAGAATCCAACTCTGCTTTTACACAACATCGATTGACCGTTCCACTTCCGAATGCAAAGACCGCGTTATCGACGAAGCTGAGCAAATGTAATAAATTCGAACGACAACGGATGGAGCACGGGCGCAACAGTTTGCAATTAACGACGTTAGACGCTGCGCCGCTTCGGCGAAGTCGCGTACGCGAGCGTGCGTGGCAGGTTGCCGCACAAAGTTGCCGTGCGCGGTTTGTAAAGTAGATTAAGATGGTAACGAGCAAACAAGCGGAAAATCGACTCCGGTGATGCACTCGTGTCGGGTTAATTCTCATAATTCTCATAATTTAGCGGACGGAAGATGAAACACGCCGGCAGCCTTCGCGAACCGTTTCAGAGGCATTACGCGAACGTCGGCAGCAAGGATCCGAGAGGGGGGCAGCTCAAGGAAATCCCTGCGAAATTAACGAAACTCCCGGAACGCACGGCTTCTGACGTCCTCACAGAAAACTTCATCATTTCCATTAACCGGCGAAATGAGTTTCGCAAGGTTTGCAAAAGGGGGCTGAACGTATCCTCCCCCTCCGTTCGCCGCGAAACGAATTTTCTAAAGAGAATGCAACGTTGATGGGGAAAAAAGAAGAAGAAGGAGAAGAAACAAAGGATACGTACAACGAGTTCCATCGGACACAAAAATTACGTACGGTTTACATTAAAATTTCAGTAGCCGTTTCCTCGATTCGACGTTACCGCGTTGTTGCAATTTTATCGGATCCGGCCTGGCAGAAGTCTCCTTCACGACGCGAACGTGGAAACCCAACGTGAAACGCAGAAGATGCGGAATGTACTTTCTCGATTCGCGGTTGAAGCTCTCCGAGCAAGATTCTCATCAATTTAGTCGTACGTATTTCCCTCGGAGAGGAAACTCTTTTTGTGAAAGGAAAAAATCTGTCTTGGCTCGCTCGGAAAGTTCTTGCATTTTCTGAAAGGTTTCCCATCCATTGAATTTTATAACGACCTCGTGTAACAATATCGAGAAGAGGAACACCGTCCAAAGGGGATCCAGGTAATATTAAAACTCTTCGCTGTAAATAATTAAGCTCGCTACGATGCAGTTTCAGTTTTGCATCGTCGAGGAGAAGTCAGGTAATTTGAAACGTTTATGAGACCGGAAATTGTATTTCTTACGCGTCTCACATGGTAAATACAATTTGCCGAATAAAGTATTTACAGTTCGTGCGACTCTAACCGCGTCTGAGTTTGCTGGTTTTTACGCTTCTTGCGTATAATTACGCGAAGATCTCACGTCACAAATATTAATATTGACACATTTCGTATTATCAGACCATTTCGAGCAAATGGAAACGAACGGCGAGTTAAACATTGATTTGTTCCCCTGGTATGATCTGGTTCCGGGTTGAAACAAAAATTGCGAGCGAACGTGAATCCCCGTTGCTTTGATGGTTCGATGCGCGAGAGAGGGTGAAACAGCTTCGATTGGCAAGAGGTTACTTTTAGGGGGCATTGTTCAGTCGATAAATCACGGTTCGAAGTGTGCGCAAATATAATTTCGGTGGTGCTTACGGGGTTGCCCCGTCGTATTTGTCGCGCAACTGGAAAGATGATCCGACAGCGTACCGGGGGGGAGATTTCGTTCGAGGGATTGGCTCTAGTTCGGGGAACGGCATGCCCGGTCGATAATTGAGTAGATTCGTGAAATATCGAATATTCGTAGAATTGCATCGGGGCAATCTCAATCTCTCCATCGAGGGAGAGGACGAGTGGCTGGATGGCCCCGAATGAAAAACCTCCGATCGGCCAAACCGACGGCCATCGAGTCCTCGCGAGGCCGTTTCTTTGCCTTGGAACACTCTTCGTTCGTTAACTTCTCGTTTCTAACAACATCTAAATTGCAAATGTCAAGAGACCTGATCGTTGAAAGGTTTCTTTCTCTCGTTTGTTTTATACGATGCTCCGAGTTTGGTAATCGATCTTCACGATTCCACTCGGCCGATTGTGATCAAACTTTGCACGAACGAAAGCGAAAAATTCTTTCAAAGTAATTTTCAATCCTCTCAAAAGTCGGGAATTAAATTGTTTCTCTCTCTTTTCTAAATTGAATTTTGTCAGACTTATCTCGCAATTTACCGTCTACCGATTACGACGTATCACTCGGTCGCAACTTCCTCGGACGCTATCGGATATTGCCGCTAACGTCGTCGACGAAAACGTCTCGAAAAGCCGACAAAGGAATTCTATTAAAGGATCGATTAATTAAATGGACTTGCCCTTAAGCTCCATGTCCGTGACTTGATCCGCTTTGTAGGTGACCGTCTCCCTACGATCCCCAACGATGAAATAAATGTTCGTGTATTCCTCGTCGTCGTTACCACCGGTCCCATTCCTCGCCTCGAGGTCCATGGCCAAGCAACTAATATCGGCCTTGAACCGGCGTCCGCTCCTCTGTGCTCGACCTTGCGACAGCTTGCAAGGCGAGGCCTTCCTATTACTCCGGGCTACGGAAACATTCCACGGGATCTTGTTTTTGTACGTCGAAGAGTTTCATTCTGCCGAATCGTTATCGCTAGTATCGGGCTGCGTGATAAATTCGTTCGCCTCTCTCGGTGTTACATTTTTCGGGATATTAAAAATAAATATCACAAAAATTGTTGTTTACGGTATTTTCAGCGGGATTTAATATACACGATTCATCCACACTCTGAATGTAATATACGTGGCACGTAGGATGGAAAGAAAATAAAAACGGACGTTGCAAATATCTGAAGCACAGTATGAAATTGGAAACATAATTAATGACGCAACGTGTAATTTGAAAATGTTGCACGGAAAATATCAAACTTGTCATACTAACGACAGAATGTCTGTAATTCAAAGAACGAAACCTTCCAACTATTTACTCAACTTTCTTACAAAGAACAATCGACCAAATAATCATCGTCGAGACGTTGCGAACGAACTTGTTACGCGACCTAACAATTCACACAAGTTAAATTATACACACGATGTACAAAGTGAATGAATATTTTGAGCACAAACGTCTTAAAGTTCACTGGGAAATTTTCTAGATTTCTAAAAGCTCGGAGATTGGTTTGATTTGATTTTTGATCGACTAACCTCTGGTCGGGTGTAGAAGGATAGCAGTATCCTCAGCGAGCTCATCGTCGCATCGCCGCCCCGGCGGCAACAACCGGGTCACCCCCGATTACAGTACCTGTCGACTTCGTACCTGCCGTGCGCAACACCTGCAGGGTGAACGATTCAGCGTTGCAGGATCCCGTCGATGGCCGTCGTGGCACCAACAGAGAGAACGACCGCTCGTCTACTACCAGCTCACGCTGCGCTCCTTCATGGTCCATTCTGCAAGTCCAGCAAACATCACTTTTAGCCTCATTAAAACGTTGTCGTTCCACGTGCTCTTTTCTCCAATCTCTCGAATCTTTCGTCAAAGTCTAATTTTTTACAACAGTATAATTTTTTTAATTCTTCGTAATCAATAGTATAATTTTTAATTGTTTGTAACACGTAAAATTATTAAATTTCTTTTTATTAAACAAAATCTTTCTCACGTGTATTCTTCCGCACTGCTTTCATCAACGTGTACGAGTGACATAAATTGAACTTTTCGCAATACATTTTGTGTTATTGAAAAAAAAAAAAAGCAAAAAATAGAAATACGGTAATACTCGGCATTTCACGGTCAAATAACAGCACGGAAATACGGTATTTCACGATCAAAATAACAGCACATTTCGAGTTTAATTATTTCTTAATAACTTTTTGACTCCTCTACGATACGTTTCAACTATAATTCGTTCATATGTGAAAATTGTTTCCCATTCTGGCGTACAATCTTCGTCAAACTCCCTCCAACAATTTTCTATAATATTCAAGTTCGAAGACTTGGCTGGCCATTCTAAAATACGAATTTTTCTGCTTGCAAAGCAACTTTTTATCTTATTTCCGACAAATTCGTGTCGCGTACGTGTTAATTTGTTCGTCGATTCTTTTCACTGTCTAATTTTTCTGTAGCAAATTTCATTTATCATCTTACCGTAGTAACCAATATTTCTTCTCCGACGACTCGGAAGTTGTTGCTTTTTTTCGTAAACCATAATAACAATAGCGTCGATATAAAATATAAAACATATAAAAACATTTTTTTCTCATTCGTACAAACACGTCCCTCTGCAAATTGCAAACGACACAGCTCATGCTCTTGCTTTGACCATGGTTTTCGTTGCAATTCTCGTCGTTTCAGATGTTCGCGGTTCTTTAAAAGACGTCGAACACTCCCAATCTCTCTCGCAGTTAAGCTTGAACTTGTCGTTACAGCACGTTTGTCCCAGAGTATTGATCGTTCACAACTTTTTCCTTTTCTATAATTATCGGGATCTTTTAATAAATTCATCGTCGATTTTCTTTTACGACTTCTATCAATCTGTTTTGACTGTTTTTATCGCGGAATAAACGTTCTTTAATTTTAAGTTTAATTTCAATACCGCGTGTATTCCAACTGGATCTCACGTTTATCTACTATCTCTATTCATAGAAATGTATATAACACGCATTTGACTAACTGTATTTCACGCGAATGTTACGCTTTCGATAGCTCCCGTACGACTGACGAGCGTAAATATTCGACTTGTTCAAACTTGTTCGACTCGCGACACTATTTACATTTTCGTTTTCGTTCTGAGAAACCACGCGTCTCGGTAATGACATTCACGTACGTCGATGACTAAGGACACCGATGCAACAATCCACGCATACACAATAATACGAAAATATCTTTCTTCCCGGTGTATTTTCGTTCGACGTTGTATGTCGAAACGGTGACCAAGCAAACCTTAGAATACATACGGAAATCGAATGGAAAAATTCGTGCTGTATGAAAGATGTCCAAGTTTATATGGAAATCGTGTTATCAGAATACCGTGTTACAATTTCACAAAAACTATGGAAAAACTACGAGGCACAAGCATGGAACAACTTTGGATGAACTCTCCGGCGACAGAGGGATGAATTTAGGATGAGCAAGAAATGCAAGAATTCGGTGAATATCGAACGAGTATCGGGGACGATTTTAATCTCAGTCGAATGAAATTTAAAAATTGACGAAATTGAGATTGACGAGTAACGAAAAAGAGGCGAAGGCGAGCCGCGTCGGTGTTGGTGGAGCGTGAAATAACGGAGGAAGGACGGTCGTTGGTAGATTCATCCTCTCTTCGACGAATTCTATATTATAATTGAAAATGAATTACGTGGAGAACGACACGGGTAATAATTCATCGCCAACAAATGTACAATTTTATCGATACCCAGGACTGCAGAGAATGAAGGACAACCGCGCGTGGATAACGCGAGGAAACAAAGAAGGGAATTGCGATGTACGTATCATATATATACGCGAGTTACTCGATTGTTAGATTGAACAAAAGAGGAAACAGTTACGAGATTAATACACGTGCGTCCCAGCCTAATGTTATTGCGTTCCCTATCATTAGGCAATCGAATTAATTTTTGACATCAAGGTTCGCAATAAAATACACAATATCGTAATGAACAAACTTCAAACTGTTCATCGCCTTTTACTCGATTGAATCGTCAGAAATATAATTACCAAAAAGGTCATTTTTTAGATGAATGAGAGATGTGAAAACTTGTTTGCAAGTTGAAAAATTCTCGAGAACGTAATTGCAATTATAAAAAGTTACTGGAGATATTCCTTTCTCCGACTGTCTCGTATTTGAAAAGTTCCAACGATCGATACGAGAATCTTTGCTCTTTAATTGCGGACAACAACGAGACAAAAATTTCGCTTTCTCATATATTTCTAGAGAATCGTCCATTTGTTCTTACTTGGCAAGAACGCCACACCCAACCCAGGTGAAACACTCGGATGGGCGAAGAAAATTTACGATTTCTTTGTTCAAGGGCGTCTGCAGAAATTAAAAGGCCTGTCTGACCCTTAACCCACAGCCTCAAACAACGGTTTGCGTCACATGACAAAGACGTGCATGATCGTCGACGAGTATTTATGACGGGGCTCGTCAAGGCACGACATAAACTATAGAAATTATCCTGATGATAATTTGCGAGACCGTAAAAATTCCCGAGTTTATTTCAAAAGACAAGACGTTAAGGAAGCTTTCATTCTTGTCTTTTGTTTTCCCTCCTTTAAAGAATTCGTTTGATTCAGTTTCGTCAAATTCGTTCACCGAATTCATTGGAAAAGAAACGAAACAATTTCTGACATTGTGCAACAATGTGCAACATTCGACACAAATATTTCAATAGTGAAATAAATACCCTGTCTCGAAATAGATTTTTAATATGAAAGTGATTTAAGCGGGAGCTGCAACGAAAATTAGCGATTGGTTGAGTTGGGTCACGTGATTCGTGAGGGGGCGTGAGGTAGACCTCGAGTGGGAGTGGCGTTGTCTGCTGCTGAGCGATCGCGCCTGTAATTTGTTTTGTGCCGATTCAAATGTTTGCATATCAATAAATGTCTTCATTTCCTAGAACATTTCCTTCTGGGCCTTTCAGTGAGACGAATCGTACTGGGCTACAAGGCGTGCAGTTTTCAACTGTTGTATCTGTCCGATTCAATCGAGTTTCCTCCTTGTTACGCTGTTCCAACATTCCAACGTCGTACGAAGGTGTAATGCAATCATTCCTCATCGTGCCAATTATCACAACGTGGATGTAACATCATTTTGATGATCAATTCAAATTTACTTTATTTTCATCAAACGACTGTATGTATAGCTCACTCTCGCATTTCCATTCTCGAGACAATTAATATCTGTTTTCTACTTTAATCGGCTTTCTACTTTAATGAAGAAAATAACGTTTCACTGTTGAAGGTACTTTCAGAAAATGAGAGAAATTATTTCATCGAGATATTCCTGTGAAAATGTAAGAAGATACGTAATTCTTCGAATCGTACCATTTCACGTTTATACGTGGCAATGGTAATTGTTTCGCGTGGAATATCAATTAGCGCGCAACCTCATTGAATTGTTAACATCAACAATTTAATGAGCGTCAGAAGCACCGATCGGACTTTTCGTATAATGTTTCGTTTATCATTATATAATTTGGAAGTAGATACTACATACATGAGGATCTTGTACTGCTAATTCTAAGTAACTAACGTTATGGCCGAATAAAACGCGCAGCGACAAGAAACAATTTCGTAGAATCTGTTGCACTGTGGACAGTGTGCAAGAGAGCGTTTTTTTAATCGAGAGAAAATCTCCACTTGCTGACAACAACACGAATTCTCATAAACGCCCTCGCAATTGTCGTTCTCCGAGTCCCTGCGACAATAACGGTAGCAGCAATAGCAACAACAGTAAACAGTTTCCTCGCGAATAATATAAATTTAAATGCTAATTATAGTTTACAGAGTACTCTGAAGGGGAAATATATATTTGTATTTAATATATTTATTTGTACATATTTATTTATTACCATTAATATTAATGCG
>KQ435774.1:209346-226896 GCA_001276565.1 Melipona quadrifasciata | reverse complement strand
AATAAATTATAACGTTTCACGTGTTATACGCTACGTTATTTCGAATATTTCATTTCAGCCGTTTTTGCATATTACGCGCAGTCTGCGTGCATTCCGCGAATTTTCCATAAAATCCTTATCCCAATTACTAATATATAATATTCATATATTATTGGTTGAAGTTTTAATTATTCAGCCACGCTCAGAAACAATGCCCCGGCAGCAGGCAAAGGGATTAACAGCGTTATGCCATAAACGTCCATTATTTGCTTAATTATTTATCGACAATGCGCCGTCAAATCAAACACCTGCTGTCAGGAATAGCATGCTCCATCGATGTGGCCCGCAAACGGAAGATGTCACGTGAAATTTACAGGAAACCTGTTGCGAAACAATGCCTATTATGAGAGGTGAATTGCTTCGCCCCCGACAAAGAGAGAGAGAGAGGGAGAGAGAGAGGGAGGGAGGGAGAGAGAGACGAGAGATTCGCATGAAAATTCACGTTACGCGTCGATTCTATCTCGTTTCTCGTTTCGTCGCAGGAAATACGATGCGCTTTTAATTGGATCAGAACGTTCGTACCTGATAACGTGACAAGACATCCAACCCCATCCAGTGATGGATACAATCGAATGAGGCACGTCACGCCGGAAGATCGAAGTAGAGACGTCGCGACAGCGATTCCAAATAGAGATATCGCGCGCTGCCATCCGAGCAGATATCTTTCCCGGGGGGGGGGGGAGTGGAATCTCATTGGAAAGCTTTTCTCGAACCGACTACCACGGCGATCTGACGCGAAATTGAAATTAGTTCCTATTCTACGATCGATCTCTCTTTCGGTCGATGGAACTTAATACCCTTTGATGCTGGACGAAGGCCAGAGGGAGAAATGGCGAAATGTTTTTTTTTTTTTTTTTTTTTTTTTTTTTTTTTTTTTTCACCGGAGGATGATATCTGTTACGAAGCCAACCGATTATCTCTTCGTAAATATTTTATAAATTCAATTATAAAATATTTTATAAATTAATTGAACAACACGAGTGAACAAGATCGATCCATAAGATTCATCCGCGTCGGAAATAAAATTCCAATTTTTTTACGTTCTCGCTCGCCTGATCGTTCCATTCGGGTTTAAGGATAAATTTGAACGTTCTTTCTATTGTAATAAATTCTTCCAAACTTTCTCGAAATACCAAATTTCTACTAAATGCGTCAAGTTTACCGTTTGTAGAATCTCAACAGAGGAACAACCGCATCAAACAACTGAAATTTTCCTCGTCATGGTATACCGCGTGTTACCGTTTTGTCGAGCGGATGCTCGCAGATGCGACGACCGCGTTTCCAGCAACTTTGCAAAATTTCTGCGAACGATATCGGTTAATCAAACGGCATCCATTTACTGTTCGCCACAGTCAGGCTAAAGGTTGACAACGACAAAGGGTGGAAATGACGTAAACCAATCGGTATGGGGAATACGCAGGTGGCCAGAGGGCGAGGCCAATCAGTGCACGGGCGCTCTGCGCAACTCTGCTGGCAATTCCCCGCGACTCTTAATCCTGAAAAATCGCCTTTCAGGCTGCGATTCCGGCTCGGATTAAAGCTGCGGCCGCACGCCGCTTTGTACGCGCGGCAACGCGCTGATTCGGTCCTCAAGTATATTTCACGTTTCGAGCCCTAGGCACGAAACGATTGCCAAGCGCTTTTCGCTAGCAGGGAACGCGAATTTCCGAAACCGTTTGTCCGTCGACCGGTTCCCTCGATCTCTTTGAATCGTTCGAACCATCGATTTTCGAGCCAAATTCCGATAACGATCAGGCTCCGAAAGATTTCAGGCAAAATAGTCTCCTACGATTCCGAGCAAGAGTGAGCTTTGTTCGTGACGTTTCGCGAAATTTTCACCTGTACGCGTTGTGGAATGTTACAGATTGCAGATATTCGGGCAAATTTGTACTTTTACGAACGCTGCCTGACAAAGTGAAAGCTAAATGCAGATTTCTCTGATACAAAAAACTTTTTTTTAATTATTAGGGGTCGTTTTTTATACTATGCAATATTTTATTTCGTTCAAGAGTTAACTAATGCAGTTTTAATCTATGATATTAAACAATAAGCATACTAAATGTCAATACGTACCTAGAATATAGGTTATGTTATAACAAGTTAACTTATCGTAGATTACAACATAACCTAGAATATAAGTTATGTTATAATAACTTAAATTATCGTAGATTATAACATAACCTAGAATATAGGTTATGTTATAAGTTAACTTATCGTAGATTATAACATAACCTAGAATATAGGTTATGTTATAATAACTTAAATTACTCCCACTAGATGGCAATGTTTATTAAATTTGAAAAAAACCCTAATATATAAGACACAAGAGGAAAATTTAATATCTGATATTGTTGGCAAAATTTTCTATTTACTACGCATAAATTCCTTTAAAGGTACATGCACGTAACAGTCAATGCGGATTTTAATACGCCCATCAATATTACATGAACAGAGTGATTTACAAGCAGGATTTTACTTTAAATGTGCAAACATCGTTGCAAATATTAACAGCTGGACTGTGAATGATATCAAATACAATATCGCTCGAAGGTTGTTAATTAATTCCTTCAGCCGATACGCACGAAATTTTTCGCTGGAAAAATTAGTAGATTGGTTTTCTCTCAAGGGAGAATGCTTCTTCCAGTTCTTTATAACGAACGTAATTTCCCTCGTAATTCGCAGGAGAGAAGGCTAAAACCGTTTGAAAATAGCAAGGCTGTTAATTAACACATGCAAATTCTTTGACAACACTTTCACTGTGTATTTCAAAAATTGTTGATTAAACGTAGCTGAAACTGACAGAGATTTTTCGATATTAGAAAAATAGAATTGAGTCGGCAATGATTGACAGAACGAAATAGAGTTAATAATAGCCCCGCGAATTTCGTAGGAATTAAGTTTTTGAAAATATTAGATATTAAAACATTAAATTCGCGGTGTATTAATGAAAGCGTCTGCGTGTTGAGTCACAGATCGATCCTCATTCGACGAGTCAATAGCCTCGATATTAATTACCTACGTTGTGCCGAAACAATTATCAACTAATTAAAAATTATTTAAAAGTCTTCGTTTCGCCGACAGACTCAATCAAGCGAGATTGAAATCGATCGTTCAAATTGAAATTGCAACTTCAATTGACGTTGGCGTCTTTTAAAAAAAAAAGTTAAACTTTGTCGTGTAATAACCAACAGAAACGAACGTAACTTGAGTATTGGAAGTATAAAACTGAAACAGAAGTTTCCTCTTGTCGTTAACGATAATGGTTAATGGAGAAATGGACGTATTACGATCTTTCATGAAACGTACAGCAAAATTCCGAGTTTGCAGAAAATATTCACGAACACGAGAGAGCTTCCGAGCCGTGAACACTCGCTGTTAAACTCTGTTATTACTCTCTGTTCCTGGCTACAGATGTTTGCGTCGTTTTAATAGCCACGTAAACGTCACGTAAAAAAAAAGCACTTCGCAAAATTGTCAGGAAGTAAAAGCGCATTACGATTTATGCGAATATGTATACGCGAGTAAGAAGTAAATTATTGAAGCGATAAATCACGAGGCGAGTACTCTCACACGCCTGCATCTGCATCGTGCTTTATTACTTTATATGTACATAAATAATACGTTTTACGAGCGGTATGAGAAAAAAAGAATGTAATTGTTAATGTCTGATTTGATCGGCAAAAAGTGCACAGTTTGTTCCTGCATTTCCCCTTCCAAGGGACCTATTTCCGGAGAGCGGAGAACAATGGAAACCAATCGGATTGCGAGTTTGCTTCGACAAATTAAAATCAAAGCGTGCAACACGTTGAAAATCCACGTTGGTCCGCTCACGCTTCGCAGAAAGGGTGAAAGAGAGAGAGAGAGAGAGAGAGAGAGAGAGATTATCCCCGATGCAACGGAAAATAACAAGTCATTACGGCTGACGAAGATCGTCTTGCGAACGTTTCACGGCGGCTAAACGACCACGTAATTACGCGTTCAATGGGAGCGGGAACGGTTATCCAGGATGTGGCGAGGGCACTCGAGAGCCTGAGCCGGAGTTAGAACGCTTCCTCGAATGCAAATTACGCGGTCCAGCGACAATGTACCCACTCCGACCGAGTAAAATAAAAAGCAGAGAGAAACACAAACGCACGCACACACAACAGGGAACAACATGGAATTTCGCTCGCGTGCTGTTTCACCGCGGCACGACCCAGTTTTCGCGGATCTAATTAACTGTGAAACGACCAACCGCCTTCGTTTATTTTCTCTCCGTGGCAAAACGGCACGTTCACAATTTCTTCGTGCTTCGCTCCGGCCCAAAATCCCCCTTCTTCCCGGCCACCTGCCACCCTTTCAACTTCTCCGCTCACCTTTTCCCCGCTAGGCAGCCTTAGCGCCTCTTTATTCGCCGATCTTTTGTCTCGCACCGCGAATCAAAGGTATTTTTTTCCGCCACCTCCCCCTTTTGCCCTTCGTTCGCAGAGAAGCTCTTTCCAACTTCAACGTGGGGAACAGGGTTCGACGAGGGTCAAAGTTGGGGAAAAGGAGAGGAGAGATTTTTTTCAAGACAAAGGCGAGACCCGAGGCGACGAAGTTAGATAATATCGAGATGGATGGAAATAAGGCGCGTGAAACACGTATCTTCCTCCGTCGAGTTTGATGAGAAACATTTTATCACTGAAAGTGATTTTGCCTTTTCAGGGGCAACGCTAATGCAACGAAAATTAGCGATTGGTTGATTGGGGTCGCGTGATTCGTAAGGGGGCGTGGTAGACCTCGAGTAGGAGTGGCGTTGTCCGGTATTAAACGATTGCGCCTGTTTGTTTCGTATCGATTCAAATGTTTGCATATCAATAAAATTTTATGGCAAAAATCGTACTGGGGTACAAGTCGTGCAGTTTTTTTCAAACGTTATTTGTTTTCTGCAATCATAAACAATATTTTAATTGAACGATTTATCAAAATCAAGTGGATTTGAGAAAGAAGGAAATTAATAAGTATTGGGGGTGAAGGATTTTTGTCATTTTCCGCGATATCGACTCTCTGAGTTTTTTTTTCTTTTTTGTTGGTAGATTATGATAGCTATTGAAACAATACTTACAACTTAGGGCAGTTTAAAAGTAATAGGAATTATTTGGGTTAATTAACTATTTTTTGGTTTTATTAGTATCACAACGTGTGATTCAAAAGAGCATTTGAGGCATTGTGTATTGTATGAATATCAGAAAGGAAATGGTGTTGTTCAAGCGGTGAAAAACTGTGTTTCATTACTGACAATGAAAATTGGGAAGTTTGTGATAATATTGCGCGAAAAAGACCCTTCATATATGCTACGCTGTTGATGGGATATCAAAGGCCTAATTTTGAATGAAATCAAACGAATCTATTGTCTTCAAACGAAATCGAACGAAACTTGCACAAACGGATGAATTTTGAAAGCTGATTAATTTGAACGACAAAACAAAAAAGAAAAAGAAAGTCCTTTGCACTCGATATTTCTCAATAATTGTTAACGTTCCTTTAGAATTTCGAAATTTCGATCGAGAAGATATAACGCGTTATTTTCTCTGTCGTCGACTCGTTTCAATCGGAGGGAAGAAACCCGTAAATAAATTCATTTCCAGAGACGCGAACGCGTTGAGAGCACGTCGAGACGACCGCGTTGTCTCCAGAAAGCGTTGTTCCCCGCGGCGAGCGTCGGCGATGACATCCATCGGGATGACTCAGGGAAAAAGGAAACGTGCTAACGAGCCCCGGTCAGCATTAATTGTAACATCCTCCCGACGACGGTGGCGGCTCGCTTCCGTCGCGCGATCGCCTCGTGTCTGAAACGAAGGAAGCTGCCAAGACGACCTCAACGCCTACGCGTACGCAGCTATAGGCCCTTTCCTCTCGATCCGCGCTCGAAGCCGCGTCTTTAACGCCGCTTCTCAAAGCGACGCGAGAAAATCCAAACGTGTCGTGCGTTTTCCTTTGTCGTGCTTTTCGTACCTACTTTGCGACTCTATCTTGCCGCCTCGAGGTACGACACTTTTACGCAACTCGGTACTTTTATCGATACCGTTCAGAGAGTGAAGTTTCTCTGCTAAACTTGCAGTCAGTGATATTTAACAGCTGTCGAGAATTTTTTTCTTTTTCTCACCCGTGAGAAACTATCCTCGGTTCTCTTCCGGTCCCTTCTTATAGGAAACAATCTTACTCATCCAAACTTATGCTTGACCGTTTAAATTGAATAATATTCTCCATCCTGTTTGTATCTTTACGAACATCGGAACTGCCGATTCAACCGTTTTCGAAGACGGTTGTTACCAGTTATTTGATATAAACTTTTATCAACACATCAAGTACTTTCCTTACCTTTACAATAACTGTTTCGCAGTACTGGATTACATTCAGTATTCCAAGTCGGAGAATTTTGTGAAAATTATTACGAAGGAAATAGAACACTGCTGGGAAGAAACGTGACTAATTGTAGGAAAGTAACAACATTCTGCGATGAGTGCAAAAGAAAACTACATCTTTGCCTGTTTCAATAAAACCCATTAAAATTATTACACTATACAATAGGTATCAATAAAAGTAATGTTCTGCTGCTATTATTTTCCTGTAATCTTAGTCTTTCAATTTTCAATACACGTGTCCACGACCAGTGACCGACACGGAACCTAACGCATTAATTAACACCAAAATCAGTAGTTTATTTTCAATGATAATTCGAAAGGAGTTCACTCTCGAAGCTCTTTCCCCGAAAGGGATTTTCCATGCAAGTGTTGCGCAGTCACAGCGAGCGCAAAAGTGGAAAAGCGTGCGTTCGATCTCCAATACGTCGATCAAGGGTAATAGAGAAACTGAGCGATGCGCAGAGTGACGACTCAATCTTCGCGAAGCGTAGCATGAAACGCGTCCGAGTCTCGTAGTTGGAAACGCGGCGCGTTAACGCGATTGCCGCGGCACACGTTGTCGATTTTCCCCCGTTGTACACGTCTCTCACTGCGACGTCCAAACGAATTTTCCAGCGGAATCGCGTCATGTCGCTGCGGCCTTAAGTGCATTACACCGTTTACGTGGCAGTGGCACTCTCATTCCGGATACAGGTACCGTGGACATTAAATTCGACGCACGTCAGGCCGCGCCGCATGCGGGTACGAACGAGACGGGACAAGTAGCACAACCGCCCCTCGCCCCCTCGCGTGGACTCACGTTTTTACGATCGCGTTTTATTGCACGCACGCCGATAAAATTCAGTCGGGTAATACCCTTCCTGATAAACTTTATCGAGGGAACGCGAACCGGCTTCGCTGGAAACACGCTTCGAAATGTTGACGCGATACGTTGCCACCAGTGACTCCAGGAAACGAATTTCGACGTTTAATCCGTTGCGTTTCTTCCAAAATTGCGTTCGCCAACACATACTCATTGACCAATTGAATCTCTCGATTCGAGAATATTTCTCTAGTATATACTGTACTGTCCCCCCTCAACATATTGTTGATATTGTTGTTGGCAGAATTTTATCTAAATAAACTTCAATTGTACTTTATTTGTACAGAATGAATTTAAATAAGACTTTGTATATCTCTTATATATATTATATTATCATTGAGATGCAACGCTAATGCAACAAAAATTAGCGATTGGTTGATTTGGGTCACGTGATTCGTGAGAGGGCGTGGCGTAGACCTCGAGTAGGAGTGGCGTTGTCTGATACTGAGCGATCGCGCCTGTAGTTTTGAAATTTTAACGATGAAAACCTAAATATCAATAAAAGTAAATTTGTTTTTTACAATAAAGTGAACACGGTTGAACACGACGAAGAAAGATTTCACAATATTTTGCATTACCCTGAGTGTCAAAAATTGAAATAGCTAATGCAAGTGCAAACTGGCGTCCACAGTTGAAACCGAAAGTGGACGTTTAAGTGGGGAGCTGTATTCTGCAAATTGTGCCGAAATATCGGTATAAAGTATCAATTGCACTGTATCGTGCAAGTATCGTGATGGTAGGTAGCCCGAAGAATTGGTAGTGATAGCGGCGGACGCTTAAGTTGATACTACTTTCTTCCTCAGTTACTTCTTTTTCGAAACAAAGACAGAGTCGGATCGAGAGAGAAACAGAAACCGAACAGAAATCTCTCTCTAATTTCATTCAATTTCCGCTAATTGCGTTTGGACGTTCCATTCTCTCTCTCTCTCTCTCTCTCTCTCTCTCTCTCTCTCTCTCTCTCCTCCGTTCGATTTTCCCTCGCGGACGAAAACTTCAATCGTATTATCATCGATATTACCCGCAGCTGTAACTCCCGTGCTTTATTGACTCGAGCTAAATAATTGAAATCATTTTCAGACAGCGCTTTCATCGCGAATTTAATTAACGGTGACGTTTGCAATCTGGTGTGGAATTGGTTGACACAATGGGAAGAGGATAGAAATGTTCGCAACGTCACACAGGGGATTCGACTGTGGTAACGCGCAGAGGAATTACGCGAGAGACAAACGAGAGGCTCTCGTGGCAAGATTTCGACCGGACGGCGTCGTCTTCGTGACGATCTTAATAATTACACCTTAATCAAAATCGTGACGAAATCCCTTTTGATGCCCTGCTTCATGATTGTCGTCATTCAGCCGTAAACAAACTAATAATCGCGTGATTGTCGCTTCCCTCGTTCTCCTTTGACGTGATCAGCCACGATCCGCGTAAATTTCGCGAAATTCGCGAACTCGGCAGCTGCCTCGTGCCTTCAAGAGACCTTGTTTCGAAAAAATACCTCTCGCCATTCGGAGATACTTTGTTAACTGCAGCGAACGTTACATCGATCATCGCGAATGTTGTTTCTCCGATTAACACGCGGAATCAGTCACTCGTTAATTGAATTCTAGCGAATTCCTTTTATTGCTGTTTCCTTTCAATTAAAAATTCGCGTACCGGGGAAGGGAAAGAAATCACGCCAAGATTGACTTTCGATTTTTATAAATTGATAAGGTCATAAAGAAATGAAAGAGATTGGCGAGAGTGCGTTTCGTTGATTGCCAAGGATATAGAGACCGGAATAGAAGGAGCATTCAATACCGATATTTCCATCCAGTATTTCCTCCGTGGGAAAATCGTTTCGAGAGGTAAACAGGAAAGCGCAAACAAGTTCCTCTTTCTTTGATGCCTTTCGCACTTTTCCTCTGTTTATTTGCACCGCGACGACGCGACACTGTAAAATAGAAGCGTTCCGTTTTAATCGTTACAAGAAGATCGAGGAAAGTTTTCACGTCGAAAGCGAGGAAATATGAAAACTGGAACGCGAGTCAGACATCGAAAACGTGAAATTTACTACGATCGTACGAGCTTTATTTGTTATCAATTATTGCATCGCAATTATTTATGAAGGAGAAAGAATTCACTCTGCGAAACCTTTTGCGAAATAATGACGCACAAGTCGATAACAGCAACAGATCTAATTCCTTATTTAATTAATTTTCAATTCGCTCGTTAATTATTACTTTTATACCTTACGCAATTACAAAACTCCTTTCTCCCTTGTTGTACGCTACGTTGCACATTACGGAATAAAAGCTTTTTGCGTTTCAACCTCCGCACAGACATTGTTTATTCACGTTTACCTTTAAATTTTCATCAACATCTGAAACTTGAGCTGATTTAACCTTTTATGGGTCCGTGTAACTTTCAAGTCACGTATTAATATGTCGATATTATCACTGAAAGTGATTTTAGCGGGAGTACCCAGAAAATCGGGCCTTTTTGGGTGCAACGCTGATGCAACGAAAATTAGCGATTCGTTGATTTTGGTCACGTGATTCGCGAGGAGGCGTGGCGTAGACCTCGAGGAGGAGTGGCGTTGTCCGGTACTGAGCGATCGTGCCTGTAATTCGTTTTGTATCGATTCAAATGTTTGCACATCAATAAAATTTTATGGCAAAAAAGTCGTCTTCATTTCCTAGTCAGAACAGTTGCTTCTGGGCCTTTCAGTGAGATGAATCGTACTGGGAGACAAGTTGTGCAGCTTTTTTATTAAATTTCTTTCCACAAAGCAATGTACACATCTTTTTAGTAACAGATAAAGTTCTTGGTTATCCACTCTAACCTAAAATATCAAAGTAAATGCTTTTGCAAGCTGAAGAAACCATCTTGCGTAATTGTCGTTATTTTCTCTTTCATTGGTGTTTATCAACCAAGAAAAAGCTCTCAGTTTGTACATCAATAATATCTTGTTTGTTTGCATTTCGATAATTATTTGATTCTATTTAAGCCTTTGTACTCGCAAGCGCAAACGTTGCAAGCCGTTGTTGCAAAAGCTATTCGTTGTAATAAAATCGTTGAAGCTGCCGAATTCGTTGTTAATCTATATTTACAGGTATGATATTTGGTGATTATTCAACGTAGCGAATTTTCATATATCCAGCCGAATATCCACCGAACTCCGGCGATTCAACGCCATCGAACAGAAGAAGCAAAAGAAGCTCCCGACGACCGATCCTTTCGTCCTTCTTGGCGATCACGTTCGTTGCGCGAACAGACGCCAGAAACAATCAGGAGGTCGGTTTTCTCAACAAACAGACCTAATAGACTTCCAGGTACGTGCGAGGCGATTAAACCGTCGTACGTGCGCGTGGTACATGGTCCCGAGGAAGCAGAATTTCATTCGCGATCCAGCGCACTGGGGCAAGAAATCAACGCGCAGCCCCGAGGAGGGAAAGCTATAAATTTGATGCGAGCCGCGGGCAAGAGGTTAACAGCCAGCTTAAACGCGAAACACGAGAGGACATTCGTTCCGGGCTTTGAACGAGGCCTAACAGCTGTGCCAACGTTAATCTATCCAACAACAACGACACCACTGACAGAAGTGGTAATGTTGATAATTTTAGATACAATCCACCGTTTGGTGATTAATTTCTAGTTAGCTTTAACTAAATCATCTTCCATTTGCACGGAGTATCTGTTCCAAATGAAAATCGCGTGAACAGAGTCTGGTACAAGTTGTGGAAACACATATTTATTTCACGTAGGTTGACATAATAATAATATATATTTCAGAAAACAAAAGTAAATTTTATTCACGTGTCACTATCGCTACTGCTATTCGAAACGATTAATCTTTTTCGTTTCAATTGGCACAAGCTTATCTCTTTTGTAAGTTTTCATAAATTTTACGTGCTTGAACGCCGTTATAACAATCATGATCAACTTGTAGAACACAAACACCGTGAATTTTCTCATCCGTGGTGTTACTGTTATTGCTACTTTTCAAAACTCTAGGCAAACTTTTATTTTCATTGTTAATGTGAATTTTCTCGAACGACTTGTCCTCAAATTTATCTTCTTGACAAGTTTTCATAAATTCGACGCGCTTGGAAATATCGACTTGCAGAAAACAAACACTACGAGTTTTCTTGTCGTTACTGTTATTGTTAGTTTTAAAAGTTCCAGGAAAATATATTTTCTGGTCGCGTAAATGGAGGGACGATTTTCCAATAGAATTGTTGAAGTTTTCTCAAGCAGCTGAGAGGTGAAGAACAGATGAGATAGAAATGACGCCTGCTTAGGAGAGTGGATGTGACCGAGCTAACCGCAAGTGGAATTGACTCGCATTACGCGGACGTGGCCGCGTGTATTTTCTGAGGCTTTTGTTTAGGTTATATCAGGCTGAGTTATCTTTCGGAGATTGGAGGTCGGCGACGAATTTCCCCCCTTGCACGTTGACGCTTCGAGAGTTCAAAAATCCGAAAATTCTTTTCGCTATATATTACTTTACTCGAAGTCACCTTGAAGTCACCTCGATAGTATTATAGTAGCCCGTGCAAATTTTCTCACCATCGCGTAAACGGGTAGGAAGAATGTTTGTTCAACATCTGCCGGAACGTCGAAGCCCGACAACAACGAAATTGCTTCTTCCCGTAGAGCGAGCGAAAACGACGAAAAGGGAATTTCTTCGTCGGTTGAGATTCTTCCTAGCTGAAACCATAAACTCGACCAATTTTCCCCGAGCTTCCGTGACTTCGTTAGAAGTTTTACAATAGAGCCTTGCTCGCTAAATAACGAACGAGCAACTTTAATGCCTTTGCTTTTAAACAAAACGTTCGTTAAGGATCGATGGTGGCGTGCGTACGTCACTAATGTTTCGCCTGCGTCACGTTAGGCGGTGAATAAATCATGGTGACAGTGTTGTCATTTGGTTGTGACAGAACACGTTCTTTCACCGAAAGAATCGCGAAAATTAACCAGACCACTATTTTTCTTTCGAAGCGCGATTTCTTGCACAAATTACTCGTACACGCGTCCATTCTTCCAACCAGACAAAGTTGAAGGGGACAAAATCAATCTCGATATCCAAAAGAAAGGCCACCGTCTCTTTCGTCGGACTTTGCGGTCTGGAACCGAACGAGGAATCAAAAGAGGCACACCGTTCGCCTAGAAATGAAATCCGTGTGCCGTTTTAATAATGACATCGGCACGCGTGCCCCGATCAAAGCAGCACGTGCGCGAATTGCCATTCGCGTGATTAGAGGAAGCCGCAACGAGGACGAACTTTCGCCAGAGATAGAGATTCGACGGGACCGGCGTATCGTGTTCGAGGACAATTTCGCCTACGGACGAGGAGGACGCTCTAGCCCTTCGTGGGGAAAATGTTAAAAGCTGCTCGAACCAATTGCGGGAGGGAGAGAAAGGTGAGGGGAGGGGCGAGATCGTGTTTCTCGGCAATTAAGGGGAACGAGTTTTAGGGTGAAAGGAATACTGTGTATTTAATAGTTTAGTTCCACCGGTGGGAGGAGAGAAAAAATACGACACGAAGCGAACGGAGCGGTATTTGGTGTCGGATCTTATGGCCAATTCTTCGCTGTAGGAGTAAGTAACGACAGAGAACGCTCTACACTGCAACGGTGAACGTTATAATAATAGCAGCGTTGTTAGAGCTTAGTTTTAGCAAGTTCTGAAAGCTTCCCTTCGTTTCTGTCTATTAATATCGTTCTTGATGAAGAGTGGAGTTCGTTAAGGAAACGTGGAAGTCTGTAAGAAGCCTCGAATTTACGCAGTTTCACGTGCCTGCGCGAGTAACTTTAGGAAAAAAGAAGGCGCGCAAAGTCCATCAGAGAGCAACGATATTCTTTAATGCTCGTTTAAGGCTCTAATTTAACAGACGATTAATATCACGTGTATTACAGCCACGCATTAGAGTTGATTTTATACAGAGTTACCTAAAACCGTTTGACCACACAAAGGATCTGCGTCACTGTCCAAGTTAAGCTTCAGAGCTTAGGAAGCTTTGGTCCCTCTTACCAGACAGGAACGCCGGCTAATATTCCATTAAGATTACATCCCATGAAAACGTATTGTTGGAACGTAATACCGAACGAAATTACGTAATTAATTTTAATCGGAGATATTAGTCCAGTTTAGAGAAACGACGAAATTTGTTCAGAGAATTTCGTTTCTATTATCATTTCAGGTATATCTTATTTCACGTCCACATTTCGTATCTGTATTACGTTGCAAGTTGTCATGCTATGACTTGCTATGAAGCGATACGTATAAGTACGTTCGAACTTGAATAGCGTAAAATATGTTTTTACGGCAGAACTAAAATTTCTCAACCATTAAGTTAATTTAATCGATCGATTCCATTGGATCTGTAATAAATATTCATACAACTCGGCTCGCCCCTTTTCTCCCTTTGTTCTCTGAAATTTTCCAGCGTTTACAAATCACGAGGATAAAAGATTAATCAGCAGTTCCGGATTGACAAAAACAGAAAGCAAAAATCACACGATTAATTGGTCGAAAGGAAACATTTATTTCCGACTTTTTACGATCTTTTCCGTGAAAAAAAGAAAAAAAGTTTCAAACAAGCTTTCAGTACACCGAGCGTAAAGAATCAATGATTCAGCCATCCCTGGTTCGAATGCGATACAACAGCGTGGAGAGAAAGAGAGAGGACGGAAGAAAAAAAAAGAAAGTAATTTCAATATTTTTTAAATGGACGAAGTTAACCGATGGAGGTACATGTAACAAGTCCGCCCGGCGTGGAACAATGTCGGAGTAAAACAAACGAAGGGGCGTGCGCGCGTAAAACGTACAAAGCGGCGTTCATTTTATGCGGGACTCTTTATTTGACTTTGCCTGCCACGGATCGTGGTATTTCCGTCCGTGAGCTCTTCATTAACGTCCCGTTGCGTCAAATCGAATCGAATCGCGAAACCGTACTCCCCTCCATCTCCTGCCGCTCGCGCTTCGCGCGTAAAATCGAGCCATGAAATCGTCGCGGATTTAAAATAGCCGGCCCCAGTCCATCGGACGGCGGCGACCGCGAAAAACATCCGGCGTAAACCGCGCTTTCCTTTGACGCGAGTAACGAGAACGTGTTGAAGAAACACTCCATTGTGTCCCCGATTCTCGACTGTAACATTGTTAATTCGTCAATGGCCAGCGCCGCGATCGAGCGACGTAAATGGAATAGGCGGCGCGAAACCTGCGCGGAACACTGGAATAAACTATCGCGGCTACTTTGTCCCCCTTGAAAATGAAAGCGGCCTGATAGCTTGCGTCAGTTCAACGCGTCTAATTAAATGAATCCGCTGTCGCGTGGACGGCGCGGACGTTGCACGTTTTGGTAATTAAAATGGAGCGGAGTCGATGGAAGGGCTTGAAACGATGTTAATGGTTCAGATTTTTTTTGTTTTATACGAACGAAGCAAGGGTTGGTTAGAGCGAAAGTAGCAAGGTCCAGAAAGGCCTTTCATTCTCACTGAAAAGAAGCAACTGTTCTGACTAGGAAACGTTTTGGCATAAAATTTTATTGATATGCAAACGTTTGAGTCGATACGTCACGCCCCCTCGCGAATCACGTGACCCAAATCAACCAATCGCTAATTTTCGTTGCATCAGCGTTGCACTTGAAGGGGCCCGATTTTCTTACCCCCACTAAAATCACTTTCAGTGATAAAAAGAAAAAGAAGAGAAGAGAAGGAAAGAAAAGTTTCTAGGAAGAATAGCGAAAGAAACGACGGTGCAAGTTTTATTATTTACTTTGAGAAATTAATGGCGTGTATTCAGCATTTCCCCGAAGGCTGCATGTTCCAATAAAAAGGAAGGCTCCAATAAATCGACCGACGCCGTTTCAAAAACAGGTATTCACGGTACTGTAGCCATTCACAATTCCCACAAGAATAATAATAGCCGTGTACTCTAATTAACTAATGAACAATACGGGCTGTGACTACGTCATATATCGAATATCCTATCAAATATCTATAATACACCGTGGAACGGAGCGTTTTGAATAACGATATGAAAATGAATGCGGAATGAAATTGATCTCGTAGCATCAGCGGCCAAACAATGTTACTCCAGTATAGAATAATATTGGAAATCATACTGGAATATTACGTTTCTTGTCGAAAGTTGAAAAGTGAAAAAGAAGAATTTAATTCCTCGATTACATCGATTTGTTATTCCTGATTAAAATACGCTTTCGACATTACCGATTGCGACATCGAATGGTGATGCGGCGGTCTCCGTACACGTTCGCAAGAAATTGGGACGAAACTTTCTAACGAGACCCGCTACACGAAATCCTATTTAGTCTTCAATTTCGCCATGCATTTAGCGAACAGTTCACTAAAGCTAAATACCACGCGCAATTCCGAATTCCTTGCAACAACGTTGGTCTGCCAAACGATCAAGCCTGTTGTTTGTGTCAAACGATCCTCGGTTAAAAAAGGCAACGCATTAGTTGACGTACCACCTCGAAATTATTTCGCTTAAATTAATTAATTTCGTTGCACGAAACTCGTCGCGCGAAAATTGAATTCTCGCATTCTCGCGGCAGAGCGAACGCGTACGTGTTAATTAACTCAGCCGGTAATTATTACCGACGCGGCGCAATTATCCTTAGGGGAACGTTCCGCGCCGCGATTACAAACGGAAAACTACGATACGGAAAA
The DNA here is from genome assembly GCA_001276565.1 of Melipona quadrifasciata. Classification (NCBI taxonomy): domain Eukaryota; kingdom Metazoa; phylum Arthropoda; class Insecta; order Hymenoptera; family Apidae; genus Melipona; species Melipona quadrifasciata. Next base: position 210,931 of record KQ435774.1, on the reverse strand, counting down.
TTTGCTCGGAAAGTCTCGCAACGAATTAGACAACGTCCGTTCCATTTGCCTCGTGAGTATCGTCCCACCCCTTGAACAGACGGAACACGCGACACCGTGCATGCCGACCAGTTTATTACGCGAACCTGATCCATTATTCAAACGTTTCGCGTTTACGTATAACACGAGATGGCCGTCACGTTTATCCTCCCTTTTTGTCCCGCACCTTCAGCACGTCGTCGTCGTCGTCGTCGTCGTCGTCGTCGTCGTGGTTCGTGGTCGTCGTCGTCGTCGTCGTCGTCGTCGTCGTCGTGGTTCGTGGTCGTCGTCGTTGCCGGTATCGGTATCGGTATCGGTTTACAAACGTAGCTACCTGCCTCGATGTACCGCAGCCAATTACCAACCATATTTTACGACCACCTAGTTTTAGCGACAAATTTTGCGTGCTCGACCAATCATAATGTTGAACAACCTGTCTCACGTTTTCACTCGCAAACAACGTACGGTCACGAGAATCGCGCATTTCGCGAGCCAGTCGCGAGCCAAGTTCGAGAAGACCGTGATCGATGCGAGTCCGTACTGACATCGCACGTCCTCTTATATTCAATTGAAAAGCCATTCGATTCACAGAGTGGAACTTAAATTTAATTTGAAATTAATAAAATTGGTTTTTTCTTATACTTTGATAAAATAATAATGATAAGAAGTGGGAAGGAACGTTTTGGTCCACCCTACATTTGCTAACTAACAATTCGAACAAGCTGATCCATTTTATTCGTAACCAGGTGCCGCGAAATTCGATTATCCGGTGATTAAAGAACGCTACGTGAATATTTGGCAGTAGAAATATAACCAGCATTTGCGAGCGCAACGTCGAAACTAAGGTAGAACGAATCTCTTTTCCACGGGAAACGCGCGACGCGAAAAGCGACATGAACGCGGTATGAATAATATACCGAAAACAGGGACGTTCGTTTTACTTGAAAGGAATCTCTGATTTTCTGTCGAAAGAAAGAAAATAAGAGGATTCGAAGCTCGCCATTGACTCTTGAAACGTCTGTAAACGTGGGGTGAAATAAAAGTGAAATCAAATTGCAAAAGAATCATTAAGGGAAAAAAAAAACTTGACGCGAGACGAGCCGAAAGTTGGCAAGGAGAAAATTATTCAGAGGGATCAAAACGTATTTCCGCGGGGATCGCATGCCGTTTCTACGCGTTCCAAGGGGGAAAGAAGCCTTTGTGCTCGTCCTGCAATACATAATATAGAAGCAAAACCAAGGTTCCAGGCGATCTTGAATTTTCTTTGATATCCGCGCGCCGCACGAGGGAAAAGTGGCTTCCGTCGCACGGCACAGGTAGTTTCATTAAAATACATTTATGGCTTGCCCCTGTATTTCTACTGCGCCTGTACAGTACTTAACCTAGTTGCAGCGAAATACATACATATATATATTTGTGTGTATGTGTAATATAAATATATATATTACATTATATATAGACACACACACATACAATAAAAGCAGACAGCCGTGGCGAAGAGTTGTCAAAGAGCGGACGACATTCGCTCGTAATTGACAAAGACGTAATTGAGAAATCGTATTTGCGT
>KQ435774.1:160582-192336 GCA_001276565.1 Melipona quadrifasciata | reverse complement strand
AAAAGGGTTAACTTTCGCTGCGAATTTTCTAAAGAACCCTTCTAAAATCCAACCATGAAACTTTTTCACACAACCCGGGAGTAATTCGTTTATCTTGATCCTATTCTCCCGAAAGGAAAGGAGAGAAAAGAATTTCTGCGAGTTACACCGGAGAACGATAAAGGGATCCGGGATGAGCGCCAGGGCTAATAAATCCGTTCGGACGGCCGTGATAACGACTGTGATAAAAATCTGGCGAAAAGCGGTCGTCACGCGCGGTTACACCCCAAGAGAGAGAGAGAGAGAGAGAAAACTCGGTGTTTACGAAGGAGATCTGTTTTCGAAAACGCGCCTTTTCCCTCCGCGTTCGATATAAAACCGATAGAGAATGACGCCATCGCATCCTGAGTCACGGAACGCATTATCAAACGGGTAGCCGCGAAAGCGGGCGGATTGTTCCCTGTCGCGGCAACAGTTCTCGCAGTAACAGTATTTGCGGAACACTTAAATGGAATCTTGTCCCGGGGAACCCGCCTCCTCCTCTCGCGCTGCCACACCACAGCAATACTGTCCACACAGTGGATCGTAAAGTACGCGCCATTATGGTGGCCGTGATAGCGCGACCGTGTGCACATGGCACTTAACGCGAGCGCAGCGGGGGCAGCGACGCGTTCAGAGGGTGGAAGCCTAGGTTGGGAAATTAAACAGATCGAGAAACTGGCCAGGAATAGGTCCACTAACGCCCTCGTGAACGCGCGATATCGGCAAACTTGCAGTCCCTAGTTTATTCCTAGCGAGACGCGTACGGCGATCGTCCGCGTGCAGCGTGCTTTTCCCAGTGCGGCTCACTCTGCTCGATTTTCGAGGATAATTTAACGCTAAAACTACGAAAGCACCGAAGTGATATTTCGGGCTTCAGATATTTTCCTTTAATATCATGTTTCGAGAATTTATTACGATGGATTTTAATAAGATGGAGTGGTCGGTTGTATCTCTCTATTTGTTTGTCTTTCAAATGTTTTAATTATCAATCATTTATCTAATGTATGTCCAAATATATCAAAAACTGCAACAAGTAAAACAAAAAACTGCGCGACTCGTATCCCAGAAGCGACTGTCCTGACTAGGAAACGAAGACGACTTTTTTGCCATAAAATTTTATTGATATGCAAACGTTTGAATCGATAGAAAACAAATTACAGGCGCGATCGCTCAGTAGATCTACCAGACAACGCCACTCCTACTCGAGGTCTACCCCACGCCCCCTCACGAATCACGTGACCCAAATCAACCAATCGCTAATTTTCGTTGCATTAGCGTTGCACCTGAAGAGGCCCGATTTTCTACGTTACCCGCGCTAAAATCACTTTCACTGATAATATACTCATTCTGACGGGTCATTGAAATGAGTTTCAAATGAGAAAATATAGATCAATATTTTTTTATTCATTTACACAAAGTTTAGTCGTTAGCTGTCACTTGGAGTGGATATTGTTGACTAGACGTAAGCCCGCAAATACATATAACCAGGATCTCAAAAATGGCCCTTGTGATCTAATATTTTAGATCTAGCATTAATCAGCTCATGAATACTATAAAAAGTTACGACTATAATAGAAACCAATTTTTGTTCCAATTGGCGGAAGAATTAGCAAGTGAATACAAGAACGGGAAAATGTCTACGCAGCAACAGGAATGTCAGGAAATTCAAGAAGACTTTTAATTTGTGCAAATTCTCTGTCAAGTTGAATAGTGCAACAAAAATAGAAGGAATTTTACTTGTATTAAACGTAAAAATGTGCATGTTTGTGGTAAGCGTACGTTTCAAACGAGATCTATCTGCAAAAAGTATGCTCCGTGATCATAAAGAAAAATTATTTCAACATGAAATGCCTCGATTAAAAAATCCCTGATACATTACAGTAATGCTTTTTTCATTTATAATCTTTAGAAAAGAAAAAGCTACATATAAGGGATCATTCGCGAAATTGACGGGTATGGTAGAACTAGATACATATCTAATGCTGGTACTTCTAGTTAAATTGAACGGCAAGCTTGTTATCAAGTTACACTCTGTTGTAAACGAACAAGTTCGAGTTGTAACTGGATCCCACTTTCGGGATCGGATACGTTGCAAATAAATAATGATAATAATAAATGTGTAACAAGTTTTCGAATTTACGCGGCAATATTGCCTTGGATATGCTTTTACGAGTTATTACATTAGCCGCGTTCGAGATCCTTCCGAGGGGGAAAAAAGAAAAGGAGAAGAGGAGAAGTCGATGAACATGTCTCGCCGCTTTAAACACTCCATCGATGTTAACGTGTGGCATAAACAACAATCCGCAGCGAACGGACGGTAGTTTCTCGTGGCTAATTTGCTAACAAGAAATGAAAATGCGGCGGTGCAATCTTGTACGAACAAGACTCGCTCTTGTGTGTAATGAACACGGGGATCCAGTAGCAAGATAAATAAGACACAATTATGGCTATTACTTCGGTTAAATTAACTTAAAAAAAAAAAAAGTAAGAGACTCCGGAGTGACGCGCGGGCACATCCGTCGCGAATTTATTTAATAAAAATAAATCTCGGCTGATATCAGGTTTATCGGGAGACGGACGCGATTACAACTTGATTCTGCCCCCCCTCGATCGAGCGTTCAAGCTCGCTACTATTTTCTTTCCTAAATTACTATGCTAATTAATCGACGCGGCATTCGCGGCCGAAACGTACGTTTTGCTCGTTTTGCACGTTTGTATCAACGTTTGCGCTAACGACGCGCGAACGTCACTTAGACGTATGAATTAACGGCGGCGTAACGATCAAACGCGACAGCAATAAAGCATGAGATCACGATACGCTGGCTCGTTTCGTTTGCGACTTTGCATTTAAATTACATTCCTTCGACAATGTGCGACTGGCCAGACGCTTGATGGAACGGCGATGCACGAGGTAAGAACAGTGTTCAACCGTGCCAATCCGTCGCGCGTTCGCGTTAATTTCAACCTCTTTTGGTTAGTCGTCGGCATCCACTTCTTGGGCTGCGAAACTTCGATCCGCCAAAAAGGAGGATTTTCACGCTCGTAAAGAGAGCGATCGAGGAAATTGCGGATCGCGGTTAATTTACCTAAATAAATATAAATGCTAGCCGTTATCGTCAGAGGAAACAACCTTTGGCGAGTCGCTTGCGCGGCGGCTATTTCCTCGAGAGAATCGAATCGTTTTCTTTTTCGAAATGACGGGAGTTCCCGCGGAAAGAAAGGAAAAAGAGAGAGAGAAAGATGCTTGGGGCATGCGCAGCCGGGCCGTCACTGGTGGCGTCTATTTTTACAAGCGGCTGTTGGAGCCGAAGATAAGAGCGAGCCGGTACCGGTGCCGAGGATTAAAACGAAGATGCCAGAGCGAACGTGCACGTAGCGTGCCATTATGTCAGAATGTTAATAGGCATCGCGCCGTCTATAGACAATAATTACGTGCGATATCGCCGACATAAAACTGGCCAGATTGTAGCAACCTTGTAATAACGTATCGCCCAGCGTCCCGCGTATCTGGAACTTTATTACCCGGAGCAATAATCTTTGGCTCCTCGGTTCACGCGGTATTGTTTCCTATTAAATGTATACACGAGTACACTGCTCTGACAACCGGCACTTATTCTCGTTTCAACGTGTCAAAGATATCAAGCATCTCTCGGTCGGGGCTGATGGACGGTCGCAGACCAGCCAGATCATGCGAACGAAAAACGAACGATTCACCGCGGGGACGAGTATTCAAGCGAGACGTAAAGCGAGGCGATTGAACCAGCTACGAGATACGAATGTCCATGTGAAATGTACAATGTGCACAATGAGCGTCGAAGTTTACCGGAAGCGACGACAAATTTACGCTAAGATAAACATCTATATATATATTTGAAATGTTCAATCCTTGTCTCTCGTTGGTTTGCGAATTCGTGTTTTATCAGATCATCTGTGCGAGATGGATACTTACACGTAGCAAATGCTACGAGCGTTGTAATCCGCAAGAAAATACACCCATCTTCGAGATCATCTATCAAGCAGTTGATGCGTTGAACTTCCCAAGCATCAGTCATGTAACTTTCGGTACCTCTGGTACCCGCTTATCTTTTTACGCCGGCGTATTGCACATTTTTAATAGCACTCTCTTTCTCCAGATGATGCATCGATTCCTTTTTTAACGATATCTTGATCGATCGATAAGGTGTACAATGCCCCGATGTATAAATAGAGATGCGCTCATCCAGAAATTCTGCTACGTAGACGCTTTCCAGATATCCCTGAAAATTGCTTTCGTTTCGAAAATCTTATTGTTGTTAGAAGAAACGACACTTGCCAAAATTGTCCATTTGTCTATGAGATATTCCATTACGTATACGCTAGAAATTCTTGTTAAAAATTGTCTTCGATTCTCCAACGAATTCGAAAATCTTATCATTGTTAGAAAAAAATGGCACTTGTCGAAACTGTCCGTTCATCTGCTGGAACAAAATACGCTCCAGAGACGTGCCCATTCGGAAATTCTTTTCAAACGCTGTTTTCCAATCGTGCGAAAGTCTTATTATCGGTAGAAAAGAATGACAGATACCGAAATTGTCCGCTTTTCTACTTGGAAAGTGGCAAAACGGAAAGTGCCAACGATTGACCGCGCTTATCGAGAATTTCCACGAGGCAAAAGAACGAAGAGAACGACGGTCTGATGTGGAACTTGGCTATAAATACAACTTCGTGAACATCCTGTATATATGTATATATATATATATAATATATATATAATACATATATATTTAATAAATTATATATATTTAATAAATTATATATATTATATATATTTAATAAATTATATATATGTATATATATATATAATATATATATATATACATATATATAATTTATTAAACACCAGTAAAAGGATCGCATTGCAACGCTCTTCTTTCTTTCACAGCAACGCAGAGGCAATTATTTTCTCATCTACACTACCGTCGCTGTATCTCGCTCACTTTTCCTCTCTCCTCCCGTTTGATTTCCCTCTCGTCCTTTCCCCTTACGGGAGAGCGATGCTTTCCATCGCCACCGAGATCATCAAAGTTTCGCAACTTCGACAGCCTCGACAGAAGACTCGCGTCCCTCGCGAGATTTCTGCCCCCGACTCCCCTCGTCTCTCCCGGTATTCTCGCGAATGTAATTCTCGTGTGTTTTCATCTTCTTTGATACGCGAAGGAAAACGACGACAACGCGCGCACGAACGAGATGTAATATGTACACATAGTTTCGACGACGAACGCAGACGCGATCGATGAAAGACCGCGAGCTCCTGGCAGTTTCTCTATCTTTATCGAATTGCCAGAGTACGCGAATGCTCGTTGCTGAATTGGCTTCCGTGGGATCTTTTTATCTTCGATTCGTCTACGGACGATCGCGCGTTTATTTATCGAACGTCATCGATCTACGTCGGCTTATCGCAATTTATCCTGCAAGTGTGTAACACAGCAGCGAGCGAATTCCTGTAAATTCCAGGCACCGTGTAACAATCACGAGGTCCAAATACCGTTATGCGTAATATTCAGCAAATTCGGCAACCGCATTATGCGGCAAAACACGGAATAATTGCGAATTCATCGACGACCGGAGTCACGATATATATTTACGCAATAATTAAGCAAATGTCCGTCGAAATGATATTTGCACGATGCATGCCAGCATTATTCGAACGCTATAAAGCGGAACGGAACTCGCATTACAGATAACGTGTTCTCCCGTGTAATTAAATCGGAACTCGACTCGAAACTACGACCCAATATCCCTTAAACGAATAGGATGGAAAAGTGCGATGAAACGGTCAACGAAATCGCAGATTTCGCCTAACAGACTCCACTCTCAATTCCTTCCGATGCCAACATGAAAGAATGAAAGAAAAAGAAAACAAAAAACTGCACGACTTGTACCCCAGTACGATTCGTCTCACTGAAAGGTCCAGAAGCAACTGTTCTGACTAGAAAATGAAGACGATTCTTTTGCCGTAAAATTTTATTGATACACAAACATTCGAATCGATGTAAAACAAATTACAGGCGCGATTGCTCAGTACCAGACAACGCCACTCCTACTCGAGGTCTCCCCCACGCCCCCTCGTGTGTCACGTGACCCAAATTAACCAATCGCTAATTTTCGTTGCATTTTCAGCTTTCGCTAAAATCATTTTCAGTGATAAAAGTGAGAAAAACGAAGGAAAACAAATGTAGGGGAAAATAGGATACCATTTTCTTTTTCTAAAAGTAAGAGTTTCGACAAGTTTCAAAGCAAACAACATCGTAGTGTTCATAGTATGCAGACAGAGTTAAAAATTTCTTGAAGAGCTAGAAGAATTTCAATGTTTCACAGTAAAATGATTGTTTTTTTTTTATGAGTGTTTTAACATTCAGGAATTCATTCAGTATTCGTATTCTATAGTCCTTACAGAGTATTCTCATGCTTTTTTCATGCACTTTTCCATCTCTCATTTTTTTATTGTATAAAGTCCAACTAAGACATTTGACCTCGTGCGGATTTTCTCTCTTGCCGATTTCTTCTTGTTACAAAGCTAAATAGGAAACATTAGATACGCTGATAACTTTGCTCTTACTTTCCCCTACTACGGAATTTCTTTGCAAACAATAAAAGGCGAGTGTCCGTGTTCGTGGCGCGTTTCGAGGCACGGCGGAGCGATAACGGAGGCGAGTAGCCGGAAGGAAACACCAAACGCGGTGTTACCATTCGCGCGGCGTCCCCCGATAACGCGCGATCGTAGGATGCTCGCGAGCGTTGACGCTGCTACCGTTTTCGATAGAGCGAGTCGGCGGCGCGCGGCGGGCCGAGCCAAGCTGACAAGAGCGGCTCTTCACGGGCGTGTAGGTAACGAAGCACGCGCGCCGCGAGTGCAGCGGAGAGAAAGAGCCAGAGCCAGAGCCAGAGCCGAGTGATAAGGAAGTGACAAATTGTCTAGCTAGACGAGAACGCTGTCGCCGTGGGCCGTTTACGAGCGGGCTGCGAAGCCGTGCGAGAAATGATTTACGGACGGTTAATAGAGAGAATGTGCCGGCTAACTGCGTTAACGTAGTTCCCCGACGAAGAATACACTGCCGAACGTCGCTGTACTTCTTGCTCGAGCATCACGAGGTGAAAACGAGGATCCCGTCACGGAGACGTTGTTACGTTATAATTAACACTTTATCTACCGGAAGTCTATTAATTAAGATTTTTTTTTATGTTTTTTTATGTAACAGAAATCGACCACTAGTCAAAGAATCATAGATTTATGAGAATCGTGATTAATGGGAAAAGCAAACTTCCCAAAGACATTGAAAAAAGTTAGAAGCAGAACATCTTTTGTCTGCACATTTTGTCATATTGCACAAGGGTGATTATTACGAGCGGTGTCACGCTTTAAATTAATTCATTTCGTGAAGACTGTTATTACGTTCAAGGTATCGTACGAATACTAGTTTACAAGTAATTACATTGAGCTCGGTAAATAGACACACGAATCCATGTCGAACTGATTGCGAGTGGGTCGTTAGCGAGCGACAACTTTCATCATGAACGGATAGATGAAGTGTTGGAAATTTTCGAACTGTAGAATTTTACAGAACTTTTATTCGAATGAGACGAGACTTCCACTGTGGAATTTTTATTGATGGAGAAACTGTTGCAACGCTGGATGCAAAGCAACCGTCCTTTTTGTCGCGATTATTACAGTAGTGCCCTCTTAAGCGTCCACAGTTGGAACCTGAAAGCGAACGCTTAAGAAGGGTTGATGAGTTCACGCCAATACACGAGGTCCGAATTCCATATGCTTTGAGTAGAAAAATTTCAATAATAAAAGAGAGAGAGAGAGAGAGAGAGAGAGAGAGAGAGAGAGAGAGAGAGAGAGAGAGAGAGAGAGAGAGAGAGAGAGAGAGAGAGAGAGAGAGAGAGAGAGAGAGAAAGAGAAGATTGGTCGCGATGGGAATGTTAAAGTCTCCACGTGAAATCAATGGCGGTTGTCGCGCGCGGCTGTATGATTCACAATCGTCAAAGAGGACAGCAATATTGTACGTGATTTCAGATAATTTGTCTCTAGCGTGTAACTACAAATTGCTGGGACGCGGCTAATCGAGGCTAATAATTTTGCGGTTCTTCCAACGTTTCGGTGGTCGTGCAATCAGTCTGATTGTCCCGCCGCTTGATCGGTCTGTTCTTCTTTCCGACTGGCTAACATTCGAACGCGCTGCTTTTTTTTTTGTTTTTTTTTTCACGAAGCCGCAGAGTTAACATCCACGATCTACGTGCTGCTAGTGTACGTTCATGGAAAAATGCAACGACGCGAGGCATTTGTTAAGTGTCCTAGATCTTAATACCCACAACGAAATATAGGAGTGTAAGTCACAAGAAGAAGAAGTCACCATCTTTTCTGATTCTCTGCATGCTCTACAATGTTGCATTACTACAAACCTACTCAAAATTAAAAGAAAATTCGTACATTCTGTCAGGGTAACCCATGCTCCATTAAATTTTACTGGAACCCCTCCCATACTAAGATAAATTAGCCTAAATTAGGTCTCTGAAAACGTGATAAACAATATTAAACAAGTTCCTTTTTCTGATTTGTTCTCACTCTTCAAATCAAGAGACACTCGACCAAATTTTATAACAGATCAAGGCCATACATAAGAACAGAAACTACCCTGAATTTTAGCCAATTCTATACCGAAAATTCAACTCCTTGGTTCACTCGTAAAAAAAAAGTTTGTTAAGCGACTTCTTTTTTAATTATTTTAAATCATCTCCAGCTTCAATTCTATCGATCGTTTCCATTTTGTGCAGAGGAGAACGTTTTCACGGATGGACAGATCGGAGACGAAAACCGGTCGGACGGTTCTGCCGTAAGAATCGGTTTTCCCGCGACGTCGATCGCGTCCATTCAGCCGTGCCAAGCAATTACGTAATCGTTCCACTCGGCAGGCGAATGCACTACAAGATTACGGCTGATAAAAGCATGTTGCATTCGCGAGGTCAGTCGACTGCTTTTATGAATGAAAATTTATATTGTTCGCTGCGTGGCGAATCGTGCCCGCTCGTCTGTTCGCTTGCACGTTGCATATGCGACCGCTGCGCGTAGTCGTTCTCTCGTAGAAATGGAAATCACGTAAGGGAATCGAATCGGATCGGGTGTCGTGCCTGCAATTGATTAACCTTCCTCTTGGTAAAATCGGATTTTAATCCAATTCTTCGTGATCTCAAATTTTCTATCAATAGTATATATGTAATTATAAATACAGGATGAATTCAAAAAAGGGTTCGTAACTTCTAGGGTAAATAATACTTTTTATCATTGAAAGTGATTTTAGCGGGAGTCTTCAGGTGCAACGCTAATGCAACGAAAATTAGCAATTGGTTGATTTGAGTCACGTGACTCGCGAGGGGGCGTGGGGTAGACCTCGAGTAGGAGTGGCGTTGTCTGGTACTGAGCGATCGCGCCTGTATTTTGTTATCTATCGATTCAAATGTTTGCATATCGATAAAATTTTATGACAAAAAAAATCGTCTTCGTTTCCTAGTTAGAACAGTTGCTTCTGGGCCTCTCAGTTAGACGAATTGTACTGAAGTACAAGTCGTGCAGTTTTTTCTATTTCTATTTATTCTACATACTCTTTTATCAACACGCTTATTGTTAGTTATTTTTATTCCTTTTCGTTTTTAAATAGAATCATATATTAATTTTATCGTTGAAACGCGTGATAGTAATAATAATTTTGTACAGTCGTAGCTTGTGCAACAGTTGAGCCTGGCGAAAGAGGAGAGAACTAGCAACGCCTGTTTCTTCGTCTTCTTTTCTCCTCTCTCTCTCTCTCTCTCTCTCTCTCTCTCTCTCTCTCTCTTGTTTTCCTTTCAACAAGATCGAGGAGAAACGCAACGCGAAACTTACAGGGTCGCCATGTAAATCAATTTAGCCCAAGTTTATCCCTTGCGGAATAATCGCGTAATCCGGCAGCGGCGTTCAATTAAATCAGTTCCTGAACTTGTTCGTTGATGTAACTCCGACTCATAATTTAATCTGAATCAGCCACCGGGAATACGCGGGCCGCGTCCCCATGTAAAACAGAAGTTCGACTCTTACAAACGTGACCGCGCGCTCTCGCGTAGCGTAATTACAGGCATCGAACGGGAAGATAAGAAATAGTTCACAGGGAACGTGACGGAGAAACTTTCTATCTCCCTAAGGATCGCCTCCATTCCACCCACTCCCCTCCACCCTCCTCCCCGTAATACCGGCACTGGCGACCAATTTCTATCTAATTTTACCATTCTTGCCATCGACGTCTCTGATTTCCGTCCACCTGCCGGTGGACCAGCTCTCGTCCCTCTCGTTGAATTTAGTATGCCGTTTAACGCGTCATCGGCCCGCGGTTTCATCAATTTTCAATCATCCACCGACCAGATAGATTTCAATTATTTCGATTCTTTTCTCCGTAACGAGGAAATTAATACTTCGGAATGTCGTGAAGATTGGTTGAAAAAATTTGTCACTGGGAAAGTTTCTACGTCTTCCCTAATTTAGTATTAAAAAAAATATTAGGAAAGGAACGTGAAAGACACGTGTAGTAGATATGGACGGTCAAAGTCGGACGAAATAAGCTACGAAATAACGCATATTTTTTCGTCCTTTGCCCGTGCGTGTGTAATAATCTACGTCTCAAAGAAGACAAAGAATAAAAGGAAGCAAGAGTAAATGGTACTCCGCAAATGACTGTCAGTTTAATAAGTATCACTTTATGCAACCATGGTTAAATATACTCTGGCAACGAACTTTGTAGGAGACGATAGCGGTCCTTTTCACTTAGGTTTCCGCGAAGCCTCGTTCGCTGTATCCTACATCTCTTTCCATTCATTTGACGGCGTAAAGGAACTTCAAGCATGTCCTCTTAACGCAGCGTGTAACTCGGCGATCTAACCTATTGTTAGGCGAAACAAAGGAACTTGAGAGATGAAGGGTGTGTTCTTTTCCCTACCGCGAGGGACACACACATACGCGCGTACACGTAAAAGTTCATGAATATTAAAACCCTCGACCCTTAAATGATAGCGGGATCAGGGTCTCTCGGATCTCAATTTTTCTGCCTGCGCAGATTTTCTAATCTCGCTCGGCGTCCATTTGCATTGTCGCCGAGTCAAAAGAATTGTTCGCCGTAGCATCTCGACTGCCCGTCTTTGGAGGATAAAACGCGTCTTTCTAATCGTGAGTGCTAAATATTACACACAGAAAACCAGAAAATATTTCAACAAAACCAGTAAAAATACAATGAGTTTACAATTCAAAATCGTTGTTATGCAGTGGCGTACAATAAAATATTTGCTCGAGGTCTACCCCACGCCCCCTCACGAGTCACGTGACCCCAATTAACCAATTGCTAATTTTCGTTGCATCAGCGTTGCACCTACAGGCCCGATTTTCTGAGTTACCCCCGCTAAAATCACTTTCAACGATAATAAGTATATTTAAATAGAATGTATACAGCTGTGATGCAAGTGTGGGAGATGTGTACGAGGTGTCTCCGCGTCTAGACTCGAATTGAACTGGCTGATGTTACAAGATGGAATGTCCTCTCGTGTTAAGAGACTGATCTTTATAGGAGCGAATGTGCCTGACTTCTTCATGCCAACCAAGAATCCTTTTGTTTACAGACTTTGTTTATATCCTTAAAGAGACTTTTCACACGCTAATTCAGTCCCTTGGGGCAAGAGAAAGTGCCCTTAGATGGCAGAAAGCTAGCATCTGAAACTTCTCGGAAGGGTAAAGTATTCCTGGAACCTAGCCTAAGTGCTCGTCTCGAGGTGTTACGTTCTGCTCCAGAACACGGCGGATGCAGATGGAAAAATGAAAGAGGACAAAGTTGTACGCCGCATAAAAATTTGTTTCTAGTCATAGTGTTTTTTAAAGACTGAAAGTGACCTTCAATTTTTTAAACATTGCAGAATGCTATATGTTTTCTCACACATCGAGAATATCAAGACAAATTCAACGATTTAACCATACCAACAAACTCAATGACCTTCACACTTACAAAAGATCAGGAACGAAAGAAATATTTCGCATATTGCGTATTGATGTATCTACCTAGGTGTTTCATACTGAGATTTATGACTTTCACGACTTGCTAGAATTTTTTACGTTCTGTATTTAAATTATCTAATAATTATTCCGTAATTATTTAATTAATCAGCGATGCAAGCGTTACAATAGATACGAATATACTTTTTCTTCGATCGAATTGATTCGTATCCGTTGAAAGAGACACCGGGGAAAAAGAAGAGAACGACGACGACCGTAGCGATCTCATTTCTTCGACCGGTCTGCGCTCTCAAGGCTAACGAAATAGGAATTTCCGTCCGACGGTTCGCGTCGACCGCAAAATCGATCGCGCGACCATCCTCGTACAACTCCCACCAGAATTTCATTACGCGTAAACCCCGTGACCAATTTCAGGTCATGTCTTCGGTATACCTCGAACGATCCACGAATGATTCGCGCGCTCGGTTCACGATCAAGTGAGAATCGACCTCGCAGAAGGGAATCCGCTCCTCGATACGATCCGATAATTATTATTCAACAAGCCCGAGCCTATCAACTTCGCCTAATGAAAACGCCCGTTAAACGTAATTGTTTCAAAGTATTCCTTCGACGCTAAACGAATAAATAATCTCGTCGCGATCGTCTGTCGAATCGATAAAACTAAACAGCAAAGGGAAACGAAGAATTCGATTGGGCGCGGAGTTTAATTAATTTTCGCGGAAAAATGGAGGGCGTTCCGCGATTATATAGCGACTAGGTAGATCTACAACCATTGTTTTGCAACTCACACGCGAGATACGTCGATCGCCGCGTGCTATACGTGAAATTATACACGTCGGAACGCATAAATAACGCATTGGTTCGTTAGTCTGCAAATTGCAGACATTACCATCTCGTACGGAGCTTAAACGCAGGACAAGGCTATTTTATGGATTATCGCAGCGATAAGTACGCGTGATCTGTTGGTTTTTCGATTTTCACTTAGGGAGCTGAGGTGTAATCTCCGTTCGAGCGGGACGAGCCAAGAGAAAAACGAAAACGCAAGTAATCCCCGAAGAGTCCAAGAGTAGAACCGTAAAGAGAAAGAAAAAAGAGAAAGGAAAAGAAAAGAAATAATAACTTGCTGGTAGTAATTCGAGTTCGAGCGAGGCAAGAAGGTTGAAATTACAGGCTTTGCACGTGACACGGGCCAGGGATACGTTTTGCGTAACGTTGCTCCTTTTTTTCAACGAAGACGCACGGAAAGAAGGATATCGTTGATACTGACGGAACTTTATTGCGATCGTTAAAATCACACGGTAGCCGAAGCGTACAACGGGCAAACACACACGTCCGGTGGTTACAGAGAGAGAGAGAGAGAGAGAGAGAATTCTTGGGCAAACTCAGCGTGAGATCGCTGCGAATTTACCGGCAAACTTACCGATGACGTTCGTTCGCCATGGGAAAGAAGTAAACAACCCCCCGGTGCAACCGGATCGAGAAATTGTCGCGAAATAAGCACGGCGTTACGCGTTTACGTGGAATAAACGGAGCTTAACTGAGTGGCCTGGTGCGCGACGCGGCTCTCCGCTTTTTCTCCTCTCGTCCCCCCTCGAGAGCAAATATTTTCATATTCCCTGCAGTCTGAATGAAAAGCACAACTTGCAATAAACCGAACCCTGCTGCCGGGTTAAATATTGATTTTTCCATCGCAGATGTAAAACATTCTGCGTTTTAATTCTGTTTGCCTTCTTTCCACGTTCGATCCGCAGTTTTAAATCAGAAATACCAAGTACCAACACCGAGCGGAAATAGAACTTTGAAGATCTTTCGAAAGATTCTGTTACACGCTGGTACATATAATTTAACGCTACTTTCCATAATGTTATTCTCGTCCATTGGCTTCAAACAGTTTCAAACAGCGTGGCAACGTTCGAGAGAGAGAAAGTATATACACGGGTGATGTAATTAAATTGACATCTTTGATTTTACGTCCTCCGTTGTATTTAACTGTCAGCGTCGCTCTGTGCTCTCGAGTTTGTAATAATGAAAATTTCAACCGCGCGTATTTTCGTTCATAACTGAAATTTCAACTCAGGCACGTGGCGTAATTTCGTTCGTGCGACGAGATATCTCGCGCGCTTAATCTTCAATCTTATAAACGAACGTGTCCCGATGCGGGGGGCGGGAAATTTTTAAATTTCATTTTTAGACCGACGATACTTGTTTCGGAAAAGTATACGCATCACGTCACGTTATCAACGTCGTGTCACGTTTTAATGTGGAAACTCGCTTAATGAAATCGTGATGTTAATTTCGAAGGGGCAAGGGTACGCAATCGTTGACAGCGTCGTGCCAACGATTTCGCGTCTTATTAAGAAGGATTTTCATATAACCTTCCGGGACGGCGAGCGAACCAGATTCTATATTAGATGCCATAACTTATCCGAGCGTTGGCAGACTATAAACTAGACGTTCGTGAGTATCACGTTTCTCCATTTGCTTGCGAATACCGGCCGAATATCCGCAATTTCTACGATCGCGGTCGTACGAAAACCTCAACCGCCAACTAATTTATACCTTCAGACGGTTTAGCATCGAGATTTCCGTATTAATTATTATATCCTGATACTCTCCCTCGTTTTGCGTTTATCGCGTTATTCATTCGTTTATTGTATTACGTTTACTGTGTTATTTATTTACCATGTTATTTATTTACTACGTTTACTGTATTATTTATTTACTGTGTTTATTCGTCTCAATTCGAGGGACGTTGTGTTACATAACCCCACTTTATATTCCTCACTTAATACTCAATAGATAACCGAGCCTGTCCTACAGTAAAGGATAAGATTTACGGTTAAAGCGGACTTCTGGATAAAGTAGAATTACAGCGCTATAAAGTGGAAAGATTCGTTCGAATTAATTTCTGTAGCGCTTGTATGACTGATTGCTCGATATTAGTCTTTTCTAATCGATCGATCAACTACCAAGTTTAATTATCTTACGTAGGATCAATTGGATTAGTCGACGTATCTTGATCGCGCGGCGGTCTGATTTCTTTTCTGATCAGATAATTCCGGTAATCTTTCCCACAATTAACTGACTGTTGAAACGATCGTTTGTCACATTTGTCGAGGTTTATTCCTCTTCTAATGAACGTATTACGAGAAACTACAGCAATTTATTTTATTTATTAAATACAAATATAAATTTATTTTGATTATTTTAATGTACAACGAGATGTTTATCAAGCCGCTTGCTCTGCTCGATTCTTCACAACTGAAATTATAATATATTTTCCTTGTCCCTTATTTCGTTCTCTTTTTTTTTTCTGTCTATCGACATCGCCGAGTTTGTCAAGCTCGTTTTAAAAAGGCACGAACAAACAACATTCTTCGCGGGTTAATTCGACCGTGAAACAATCGCCTCGACGTTACCGAATCTGAACCAGATCCAGAGTAATCTGCCCTCTCGCGTGCATACGAGTTGCAGCAGGAGACGCACCTTAAAACCAGTCGTAGAACAGCGGACACAGAACGAGCAATTACGCGTCCCCGAACTTGGCATCCGAATCAGAGATTCGCTAAAGCGGCCAGCAATTATTCCCAAAAGCGGATGATAAATTTACTCTTACGAGGCAGTCAGGTACAGTCGTCGGTGTTGCTCGCGTCGGTGGCGCACAGAAGCGGGGCTGCAGCTAATATTGTTTACGGTGCGAAGTTAGATTAGTCTTGTAATAACGGCAGGAAACGCGGAGGCCGCACGCTAGCCAGGGGAATTGGGCTTTCACGACACCGACGATTCCCATGGTAACGATCGAACGTAGCGACCGACCGTGTACGTACGTACGTGTACGTGGCGTGCATCTTGGTCCACTGTTGGGTAATCAATAATTAAAGGGAATACCCCGTAATCGTGCAAGTGAAACGAGACACCCGTGATACACGTGATCGCTGCCAGTCACGCGTGCGTATGCGCGCGCCCTCGTGTTTGCGCGTTGTGTCACGCGATCATCCACGGTATTGTTTCCTCAGCTAGGACCTCTACTCCCTAGGACGGGGGCGATCGATCGATGCACAATTTTCATCCCCCGATCATTGCCGAATTTTACTGCCTGTCTCGGTTTGTTGCGCGGAAATTAGACTTTTTAATCGTCGGTTCCGTGGAAAGATAGGAAACCGACGTGGTAGTCGATTGACGAATAGAGTCGTTCGAATGGAACGTGTAATTTGGGAATATTGTATACTATATTGAATATTATATGTAGAATATTGTATATAGAATATTGTATACTATATTGAAAGGGTTCCTGCAAAATAGCGTGTTATAGGAGTCAGTACAAAAAGGCGGGTTGCGTAAACAATAGAAAATTAAAAATTGGTCATTCTGACCATTTTGGTAGTTCTAGTGTTAAAAAAGAATGATTTTTCAAGTTCACTGTTGTTAGAAATATTAACACATAACGTGAAATGTAAAGAGAAAGAAAATATATATAAACAGTTATATATTGCAGTTCGTATATAGGAACAAAAATTATTGTTTGTGGTCTGCAATTAACTCAACTTCAATGGCAAACGTAAAATGGAAGATTCTTGAGATTCTTGACATAATAAAATTTAGTGCTAGAATTAGGTCGTATTACACGAAGATTTTTGCAATTTTTCTCATCGTGTTGTGAAAGGCTTACCCGTGTTATCCTTAAGCCTTCTCGAAAGGTTAATAATTACGCTGAAATCGAACGAAATCCAATCATTTCCCAGATAGTAAAATTCCCTCGTCACCATTTTGCTAATCGGAAAGTTCGACCGGTATTTTGTAAGAGACGCGGAGAGTTTGCTAAATTTATTGACAAAGCATCGATACACATTGCCGGCGAAATGTCAAGGGAACCACGTTCATTCAACGGAGGCGCAACGTGCGACTTTCAATGGATCGTGTCAACTTATAGCCATCCGTGCCATCGATATTCCTTGATTTTTCAATATCTCCGCTCTGGCGTCGCACGATCGAATCCCTTCGGTTTCAGTTTTCCTTCCTTCGTTCGTAGACGCGCGACATTTACAGGCATCAATGGACTCGTTACAAATGCACGCGCGTTTCTATTTAAAACAGGATTAGAGATCAATTCGTATTTTGCCCGGAACGTACAGACAATCGACGCTAATCAACGACTCTATTCTTCTTCGCGACAATACCGAGACCCGGCTTGAAGAACGTAAAAATTGAACGAGTCAAAACACAATGATTCCGCCAGCTTCATTATTTGGCCGGTTATCGTTCTTTTAACGAAATTATATCGCAAAATGCGAAATTATATCCGGCGATCTTCAAAAGGTGGGATAAATTAACACGTCAAAAAGAAACGTTTTGAAGAATTTAAGACTCGGTGTCGATACGTTGTATTGGTGAAAAAGTAACTGTGTTTTTTTTTACTTGAAAACAAAAGACAAATTTCTCACGAGAAACAAAAACTTTATTGATATGACCGTTTAATTGACCATTCTGTTCGATTATTTTCTGCCATCTTTCGGAGTTTTCGACAAGAGAAAGTTCCAAGAACGATTTGACATCCCCGTTAGTAATGAAAGTTAGCAAACCAATTGGCTTTATCACCGTTAGATAATTTTTTATAACATTGCACGGTGAAAATGTTCTTGTTTGATTTTCCATTTTAAAATCGACGCCAAGCAAACAAGTGTCAACGAGATTATGCATTTTCTTTCTCTAAAACAAGCTTAAACAATCAAATCAAATATCAGATTACACGTGAAGTTAGCTGCAGTTTACGGCGCGCGTATTTTTAAAAACGTTGATTACAGACGAAGAAGAAAGAAGAAAATAAAATTGCGGAAAATATAATCGAATACAGGTTGCGTTGATATAGGTTATGTCCTAAAATATAGGTTATGTTATAATAAGTTAAATTATTGTAGGTTATAACATAACCTAAGTAAGTTATAACATAACCTGTATAATAAGTTACAACCTAACTTATAACAAGTTAAATTATTGCCACTAGATAGCAATGTTTATTAAATTTGAAGAAAACGACATTACTTATGGATATTGCACAGGTAATATACGTTCATTTGTTAGAAAAATACTGACCAAGTCAATATACGAAAATAAACGCGCCAAAAAATCCAATCGAGATATCGAAGCAACGTATTTTCGAACGTATCTAACGTTTCGTCGAGACGCGTAAAGATCCGTAAAAGAGAGGCATATCGATTCTAGCGAAGAGCGCGACGCCAATTAAACGGAGGAGCTCAAGGCGCAGACGGGGAGGAACAGATTCGATCGGCATGGATTCTCGGCGTGAAGTTGGTTTAATTTACGAACATTCTTCGGCGCGCAGTTTAATTAAAGTTACTGGAGGAGCACGAAACGGTGGACAGGCAAGATTCCTCGGTCTTCTTACTCGCGCGCTCACGGTTGAATAGCGATCGAACGAGCGAGCGTATGAACTTGTTGCTCGCGCGACGCGTCGTTTTCACTTCGCCGGTGCGTCGGCTACAAAACGAATTACGGGCCCAACGTAATTACCCGCGGCGCTACTTGCAGCAATTTCACGGCAGATTCTCAGCCGAACGCGATTTTTCCTTTCTACCGAGTCGGGCGAACCGAGAGGATCGAATTACCCCTCTCTCGTCGAACCTCTATTTACCCGCCGCTGGAAAAACTTGTCCACCATAAAATATAATATTCTACCCTTTTCCCTTTCTTTTCCATTTTTTCCTGTTTTTCTTTCCCCTTTCTTCCTACTCTCTCGATACGTTCGAGCTCCATTAATTTTCAATTTCACGTTTCATCGTGAGAAACTGACACGAGAGGCAAGTCCACGCCGATAATGGAGCACGCTTGTATTTTCAAGGATTATTTTCTCTTTGTAACTTCCATACGCAGTGAAAATTGTAGATGTTATTGCCTCGTTGCGCAGCAGCAAAGTTTGCACGGGGGGTTTTTTGAGCATCTCTCTCCGATAAATGGATCGCGCGTTTCGAAATAACGTCGCGGAAACGTGAAACGCGTTTTATAAATGCACGAGACACGAAATATTAATCGAAATGCGAACGAATTGTCGATTCGGCGAGCTGTAGCTGATAAAAGTAGCTACGTAAATGTCTCACTTATGAAGTAAGACTGCAACCGGGGTGAGAAATGTAGGCCACATTTGCATATATTTATTATGAAAACTCGAATCTACGTTGCAGCTTTAGTTTCCCTCTCCAGCATTCGACTTTCACAGCGACAGGCAACTTGCGTAGAATAACATTGACATTCTTGCTACGAAAAGCTATCTTAATTTTCCAACAGACGCGTGTATGCCGTTCTAATGGTAATTTATTCTCCAGCATTTTCTGTTTTATTTTAATGAAATTTTATTTTATCGGAATTTCGACGTTAAATTTAAAAAAGAAAGGGAAAAGGATAATTGAAATCCTTTCAAAGCGTAGAGTACGAGTCGAAATTCCCGCGAGAGAATTACCTATGCTTATTATTCTATGCTTATCATTTTAATTGCAAACGAGCATCGTATGTACAAATTCGAAACGCGGCGTGCCAGTTAATTAAATACGTGGCGTCGGGTATCTAATTGAAACGATGCAAAACGGAATGAAATTTCTTAATAAACTGCGAGGCATTACGAGTATATTAAATATCGTATGAAAGCGAAACACGTAACGTGCCTACGAAGTCGCAGCAGCTAAAGGTTGAACGAATTTGCGCGAACAATTACATGACAATAGGTTGCAATTTCAACTACTCAACGCTTTGCACGCGAGTGACGTAGATTCACGTGTCTGTCACCTTACGATTGAATGCGGGAGACCGAGGAGTTTACGTCTACTACAAACGCGTTGCTCCAGCGATGTCGTGTCGCTCTTACACCTTTCCATTTCGAAGCTGCCTGGTTAATTAATAATCCTCGATTCTCTCCGTGAAGAGTAAAACATTTAAAAGAAGAAGAAAAAAACTACACGACTTGTATACCAGTACGATTCGTCTCACTGAAAGATCCAGAAGCAACTGTTCCGACTAGGAAACGAAGACGACTTTTTTGCCATAAAATTTTATTGATACGCAAACATTTTAATCGATAGAAAACAAATTACAGGCGCGATCGATCAGTAGATCTACCAGACAACGCCACTCCTACTCGAAGTCTACCCCACGCCCCCTCACGTGACCTGAATCAACCAATCGCTAATTTTCGTTGCATTAGCAGCGTTGCACCTGAAGAGGCCCGATTTTCTCGGTTACTCCCACTAAAATCACTTTCAGTGATAAAAAAAAAAGAAAGACGTTTCAATTACGACTCGATAATTATTAGACGCGAAACGCACGATCAAAGGCATCAACTAGAAGGAAGCGAGGAAACGTCATGCGGTGAGAGTTTAAAAGCATGTACAATGAGTAACGAAGTGATATTGTTTAATATTCCGGGCGTCAGCCTCTCGCGCGACTGCGAATCACAGAGATGTTAATGCGAAGCTGTTGATTGTTTGCCAAACGATGCTGCCTAATACGATCGACTCATCAAGAGAAACGATCTATGGATAAACGTCGACTATTCGACAAAGATTCAAACGAACGTGTTTCGACGAAACACAATAGTAAAGAGAAAAATAAAGCAACGATCCTTTACGTTAGAATTAAATACAAAAATTCAATCGGTATAAATAATGCACTTGGACTGATTGCGACAACGATCATAGTTGAACTGCAAATAGAACTACGTCTATCGATCGTGGCACAACAGCACGATTGTGTGTCATATCTATCGTTTGACGATGTTCCAACAACAAACTAAGAATAAACCGAAAATCAGTGTTTCTCGAAGCGAGGCGAGAAGAGCAAGCAACGTTGTACGCTAACCGTATAAATTATTTGCCAGCAGTTATTCAGACGGAAAAGAAGCAGTCCTGAATGATTGATGCAGCAGAGTCGGTCGGGACTTGACGCCAACGTATGCGCATACGTACGTTAAACGCAATAGCTGTTCAACGAACAGGCTGTGCTTTAGCGCACAACCCTTTGATCCACCAGGAATCATTACGGCATCAACCGAGTCGCTCTGATACTCCGTATTATTTTATTCGACTATAAAAGCTTCGGCGAGGCGATGTTGTCAAACTCAAATGGAGGAACTTGGAGCTGGGAATTTAACTTTTCGCTGGAGCCCAGTGAAAGACGAAAGAGGGAAGAGTACGAGTCGGTGAAAAATTTCATTTCACGTGGATAATATTGCAGAACAATATATATGAGAGAGAATAATGACAGCAAATGTATAGTATTAAAGGATAATTGTTTAACATCTCGAACATAAATTTCAACTTTATACCGTAGAATACATTACACTGTACGTTAAATATAATAACACGGTGGATAATTATTCAATGGATACCTAATATCTCAGATGTTATCAATTCTTTCAGCTGGATATTATCCTAGGTATAGATATTAAGTCTATTATACCAAATAACTAGGTACGTGCACCGAGGCACAAACATTATAGATTAAACGTTAAACTCGCGATACGCGTCGTTAAGGAAAATGGGACACAATGCACGTGAAAATTGCGGAGAAAAAATATTATTCTTCAAATATTATTCCACCGCCAAGTGTAATTACCTTAGGAATGAAATTCCAAGAGTAGTGACAGGCTGGGGATGAAAGCCAGCCAGGTTGGTCAACCTGGTTGCGCGCAATCTTCAGAGAAAGAATTAATTATTTACCTTTGACCGAGTCAAAGGTGGAAGAAGCGGCGGCAACTGATTTTGGATAGTAAATTCTTACAGTAGCAAAGGGAAGCTCGAAAATTGTGAAAATTTTTGGCTCACGAAGTAAGCCAATGCCGGAAATGAACTGAATTTTAGAGAGAGAAGTAAAAACGCTGTAAAAACACGAGACGAACTTCCCTTCTAATTGCTGGAAACTGATGTCGGCAGTTTCCAAAAATCGGCGAATTTCCAACTCGAAGTTTGGTTAATTCGTAATATACAAGGCAAAATTAATACGTAACATACGTAACAAAAATTTATAAAAGAAAAAGAAAAATTGAATATATTATAATTAAGTAAATAGAGATACTAATATTATTCAAACTGAGCTTCAATCATTTGACTTTTCCTGGCCCATACTGATGACTTTAAGATTTTCTTGTTATAATTTCATTATTACGTAAATCAACAATAATTTTGGATCATAAGTCAATGAGCTATAAGTCAGTGCTCGTCTTAATTTTTTGTGAATTTTGCCACAGTGTATTACCGTCAGCTATATTTCTTCGATCAAACTTATTTATACGTCCAAAGTGTCTTTCAGTTGCAAAAATATCTTGCGACTATACTCGTTGCGTATAGTAATGAGAGCTTCTTCGTGTTAATTAGAAAAAAAAAAGATTTGCGACATCTCGTATGCCATTGACAGTACAAGTGAAGACTCGAGCAGTCAAAACCACACTGCGTGTATACCTGATTGTAACAAACTTTCCACCGTTCGTTTCCACCGAGCGTAACGAACGGCGAAAGAGCTCGATACGGTTACGTTTTCCAATCGAAATTCCCAAGCGTAATCGCGACGCGTTCCTTCATCCCTGTACGAGTGGCGTTTCCTCGTTGCCGGGATTTCTTCGGCGGCGACGCAATCAGCGCGCATACCTGCGAAATATTAATGCGGCTGGTTGGAAACGCGACGAGTCCCGGTACGAAGAGCGCGATACACGCGTGTACGTACATACACGCACGCAGATACGCACGGCCGCCGCCTGTAGAAAGTGGCGCCAACAAAGAGAAACGAGGCGTTCTCGCGGCAATAAATCGGCACAGACCTACGATAATAATCGATAATACACGTTGCCCACGTAACGAATCGATTTATACGGCCGTGTACCGATACGTGATTTTATCAGGCCTCTCCCCCTGATCACGCGACGCGACCCTCTTCCTCTTGCGTGTCTCTTCCTCTCTCGCCAGTTTCGCAAACCTCGATGGAGCTAACGTGACTTTCCATGTGAAAACTGTTATCTCTCCTCTGGAATATCGATGCGAAATTTGCGAGATATTTTTACGCTCCGTCCGTGTTTTGCAATTGTAGCCTAGCGATTGCCAGACTGTCCAACGCTGGAAATAGAAGAAATTTCTTTTTTTCTTTTAGCTCGAGCGTCGATGTACAATATATACGGCGACGATCGATCATCGGGACATCGATTAACGGAAAAATTGGCAACGGTCTCTCGTACGAACTATTGGAAAACAGAAATAGAAACTGGGAGAAATAGTTAGACATTATTGGTCGGAAGTTTATTTATAACCTATCGCTAAAATGTGATCTACTGTTATATTCAGCGAACGAATGATTATACTCGTTGGTGAAAATCATTTTATCTTCGTTTCTTTTATCACTGAAAGTGATTTTAGCCGAAGTAGAAGCCAGAAAATCGGGCCTCTTCAGGTGCAACGCTAATGCAACGAAAATTAGCGACTGGTTGATTTGGGTCACGTGATTCGCGAGGGGGCGTGGGCTGCCGTTGTCTGGTACTGAGCGATCGCGCCTGTAATTTGTTTTGCAATAAAATTTTATGGCAAAAAAGTCGTCTTCATTTTCTAGTCAGAACAGTTGCTTCTGGGCCTTTCAGCGAGACGAATCGTACTGGGATACAAGTCGTGCAGTTTTTTTTTTGTCGAACGTAGGCACCATTTATCATATTTTTCATAGTTCAAACGAGTAAATCATTCTATTACGTAAGCAGCATCGTCCCATATACATTACCTACATCGATTTGGCCTGTTCTCAGAAACTAGCAAACTATGATCTATCGTATCAAACTCTCGTCTAGACTTTTCAAACTCTGACAGCATCTCATATTCTTGAATCTGTGTTCTCCAACGAATAGAATACATATTTTCCATCCGAATCGTTGCTTTCCACGAACGAATTGTGGATGACAGACACGATCATAATTAATTGAATATTTTCCCACTTTTTAAAGACCTCGTTCGGGAATTAATTTAATAAAGAGCGAGTTTATTTAATTAAATTTTAATTTAATTAAATTTTATGATGAAATACAAAAATTTTATACATCCAGGAGGTCTTGAGAAAAAAAAAGAAAAAAAAATGAAAAATGTTTATATTTTCGATTCTCGACTACAAAATATATTCGCGCAGCTGCCGTAGTAAGAGCGATCTAACTTCAACACTAAAAGTTCTCGAATATTTCTGAAATAAGTTACTCCGTTGAAATATTCACGCTATGACAACTTCTCGAAAACGCAAAAAAAATAACAAACTGTCGAAGAGATGTTTCTCTTCCATTCACGATTTCGACCTACGAGCACAGACTTTCGTACCAACGGCCGTATTGATAATCGACAAGCCGAGTGAAACGGCATTATCAGCGACAAAAGAAATAATAATATTCTCTTTCATAGTCATATCTCCGTTCCTCGCGTTACTAGCAAGTAATAAATTACGTCACAGCGTTGAGAAAGTTCGAATTACAGCTCCTCTTTCGATCTGATCTTCTCTTACAATTACAAACTGTGAGCCTCTCTTTTCGAGAACCGTTCAATTAGCGTCGTTCTCCTCAACTTCCCCCACTCGAAATCGTCCGTCAAATTGGATCGAATTAACATTCGTACGGCATCGGTCTCTGATTGGGACACGATCTGTCATCGCTGTCGAAATAGATCGAGCTACAGAATCACTGTAGTGATGTATACTAGCCTGAGAAAAGTCGAATGTTCGAACCTAACCAAAGACCTCTGAAAGATGCTCTCCAGAAATTCATTCTATTTTCATCTGCGTCGCAATACCACTTTCTAACAATTCTTTTTACAACGTTTCCTTTTCTCTAACAACGGACAATTTACTTGCCAGACTGCCAGAAAATTCGTGTCCTGGAAAATTATCCGTCGTATCACGATGCCAGAACCACTCTCTGTGAAAAGTGAATTCGATGCACAGAACAGAAATCGGACCGTGTCGAGAGACAGTGAAAAGCATTGCACGTTTACTATTACGAATTCAATTATTGGTAGAAATTCGACAATTTCGAGTATAATAAACTGACAGCGCGGGATGTAATTACTATAGAAGTTGTCAAGTTGCTGAAGAGAAAAGATGTGTGTAACTCCTGAGCCGCAAGTGGGCTTACTCGTAGCTCTCGCGGAGTGACAATGCGGCGGCGGCGAGAAAGCGGCGTTTAAAACCCCCTGAAGCGTCTGATTCCCGAGGTAATCGTACGAGGCAAGCACGAGGAATTTCGTGGATTCTGCTTCTTGCTCTCCCCGGTGCTATCTTAATAGCGCGGCTGTTTACTCGTGCGGTGTACGCCGCTCGTTTGCATACTCGCATTAACTTGCACGGCGAGTTGCCTTGACGATTATTTAACGCGATCTGCAACATAAACAGGCTACCCGTATCGTTGCACTCGCATCGAATTCGTGTTCCATTCCGATTGCCCCGAAATGATGGCCAATACGTTGGAACGCGAACTGCAGTTCAAGCAATCACGGGTAACGTAACGAGCTTATTACGGAGGATCGATTATTTATGAGACAGATACGTCGTCGCTCTGACGTGCGCTTCAATTTCTTGCGAGATGCCAGTGCACCGCGTGTATATACACTCCATTTTTCCTCGATCGGAGAATTATTCCGAACGACGTACAACAAGATAATATTCTACACTTTGCATTTAATCGCTGGCATTATTAACTTCCTGAGAGGAATACTAATAATCAACCGCAAAGATATTTGTCCTTCCTACGTGTTTGGTCAAATAAAGTCTCGCAAAAATTTCGCCGCAGAGCTAACTACACGCCGAGACTAATTCTAGCACCAATGTCAGGCATTTCTCTGGTTCTGTGCGTAAAATACGCATATACAGATAACATATGTTAAACTTATACGTATATACAGGTAACATATAATAAACGTAAACCTAACCTAACATATGTATAGATACATACGTATCTATAGATATACATATATATAGATAACGCGAACGAGATAACGCCTCATACGGGAACAGATAGCAAATGAATGAATGAAATTTTATTTTTCTTTTTTTTTTTCTCTTTCTTTCTGAAACGCAGAAAAAGCGAAATATCAATGATAAAACAGTTATCTCGAGGGGAACGATTTTTACCTATGATTTGCCCCCACCAGAGGCAAAATTTCCGGGAAAGAGAATTTTTATACGCGTAACGTGTCTTCAACGAGAATCTGTGATAGAAAAAAAACAGAAATGGCGTGAATCAATCTCTAAACCGAGCGCGATCGTTTTCCTCGTGGAAACGTATATTTTTCCACCGACGTCGACGAGAATTAAACGTTCCTCGAAAGGAACCTTACGACTTCACGATCGACCGGGTCGTCGCGAAGAACGATCGAGCAGTTTTCGCGAAATTGACGAATGCTAATGCCGGGATCGTATAAATTGCCCCGGGCAACAAAGCCGACTCGATTTGTATCGATTTACCCGGTCTGCTTCCGTCCATCCAATGGAAAATCGAGTCCCCCGCGCAAAATAAAAGGATCGCTCGGCGAAAATTGCATGGAAACGAATCTCTGAAATTGATCAGGACACGCGGTGCGTATACCGCGGAGGAAATGAATTGCAGAAACTCGAAGAAGAATAAAGTTTCTTCCAACAACGGAATTACTTTCCAGAAGAATTCTGGCAATTTCGCGTTCCGGATAAACCGATCGTATCTACGAAAGGAAGCTCGTAAATGAATAAAATATTTTTGTTCCATTAGTTGGAAACTATATTTAATCGGGTGGTTTAAGTCAAGTTTTCAACTGGGAGACCACTCGCGCAAAGAGCGACACGAGCAAAATAAGATGTAAGATTTATCGTTTTACAATAGAAAATTAATATCTCGATCGGCAAACGATGTTTTTCAGCGCTTCTTATCGAGGACGAGGTTCCTCGATATCCAACCTTCGATAGCGTGGTGTTACGAGCTAACTCTATCTAATCAAAAAGAAGAAAAAAAAAAAAAAGAATTACACGCTAGCTCACTCGATCTATCGGCTAGATATTTCGAAGTAAATGTACTCGAAATTTACTTGGTATCGCGATTACTTTAAGGCGAATTTTAATTAATTACATTCTGAACGTAACCCAAGCTCTCGAATAGAGAAACTTTTATCGTGCGAACAATGGAAAATTATTTGAAAATAGTGAATAATGAATTTTTCCACCGCGTTAACGAGGATCGAATTTAGGTACTTTTCTTTTCCATTTGATATCACAGAGTACTAAAATTTCAGTTCATTCCGGTTGTTACGTATTTCGCAAATTCGCATATAATTATTCATTCAATCAGAGATATCACCTTACTATCATTTCTATTCTTCGTGTAACTCTCATTCTTTTTCTTTTTTTTTTTTTTAAGATAAAAGATCAAAAGGCACGCTGTTCCTTGAACATTTTCGAACGTGTTGAATATTACGTTGCAGCGAGTCTACGCAATTAACTGCGTATATCTCTTATTTAAAGAGATAAATTTGTTTCGTATAATCATTATCAAAACAGTTTGGATAAAAGTCGCTCGCGATATCGCCCGGAGGAAATTTATTTCGCTATCGCGCGTCATTCATACCTTCGAGAATTTTTACGTGTTACGAGAATTCTCTTCGAACGTGCTACTGCGAAATGCAAAAAGATACCGAATGATACTGCGCAGCTTTTCTTTGAACAATATTCAGCATCAAATGCAACCGTTTCCAACGTGCATCGTGCATTATTTGACTTTCGCAAAATTGAAACGCGAGAGGAGAGCTTCAAGGTTCGAAAATAATGTTCGGGAAATATCATACTTTGCCCAACTTTCCCGCGACTCTCGAATTCCTCTATTTTCCTAGTTGTTTCTATTTGCCGTGCCAGAAAGTAATGCCGCGTTCTCCTTACGTCCAATCTCCTTTCGAAATATTTATAGATTTACTCGTAAACTATACTATTTCCAAATTTCATGCAAGAGAGTATCTCAAAGTACGTACTGTACGATCCCGTTCGACTTTTATATTTATCGAAGTCTTTATTCGAGTAAACACGCCTAGAGAAGAGAGAAACTTTATGGGAAAACGTACAGTAATACCCACTTAAGCGTCCGCAGTGAAGACCAAAAGCCTTGTGCTTTCTGAGTCTCGATCGTATAATATAGAATATAATTTGCTGTGTACATTGTTTAAATGCCAACGTGGGTTTTTTTAGATTTCGGTCTGGTGATTTTGATCGTTGCTAACGACGAGTTTTGCTCTCTAATTGAGTCGGATTCTCGTTCAAGATTTAATGAATAGGTTTTTCTAATTTACCACGCAGAAGCATCTCCATGACTCGCGCGAAGACCACAAAGCACAAAGAAAATCACCGTGTAATTTTTTATTCAATAGCACCAAGAGAAAGATCCACTTCTAAACCGCCACATATTCTACTGATCTTTGGCTCCATCAGACTATCACCTGTTTCTAGTCCGTGAAGCACTTTTGCCAAGGATTGAAAATCCTTCAACAATATTGGCGCTGTAAGAACATTTTGCCTAATCAGTCGTAACAAACAAACAGCAAAGAGCACGTGATAAGTCGATTCGTCTGTAGTAACAAAAATCTGAAATTTTCAATTCATTTCAGAAAAAGACAAGAAAATAGAACTTCTAAATATATCAAGAGACACGTGGCAAGAAACGTCGCGATAACACAAGGTGCTCGAAACCGTTTCCGAGCTTTTTGCCCGAGAAATTCTATTACATCCCCACGAGGAGGAGGAATGAAGCATTTCCTGGCCGGTGGAAACCATTTTTAGATCGTCGAGGGCTCTCCATTTCGCCTGGCACTTCCACCGCGCGAGCTGAGAGAGAACTAACAACCGGAATACCGGGCCTGCCGCCGCAGAAGTGCTGCATAAATCCCGAAGGGGGAGGAAGCCTCCCTTGAGCCACGTATATTAGGGGAAAGACACCTAGAACGAACGATAATTCCAGAAAAAAAAAAAAAAGAAAAAGAACGAGAACGAGCCAATTCGTAAAGAAATTGACTCGATCATTCGCGATTCGGATCGATCGAATATACAGGGTGATTCACGTACCTTGCACGCCCGAAGTAACTTTTAAATTACTTTTGTTTGATACAAAAGTTGTATGACTTTAACGAGAGGCAAAATGTGGCGCACCATTTTTTTGTGGGTTTCGAAATTTCCAAGGTCACCATTATTTCTTTTAGTGAAAGGATGGGCGTAGTTTGAGATTGTTATTCATTGTGCGTTCCGAAGTGAAATTTTTAGAAATTAGTCGGACACGCGGATAGACGGACGAAGCAGAATAATTGCTTGAAAGGATGTCACAAGATACTGACAGTATCTCGAAAACGAGGCGCAGGTTAAAATCCATGCAATTTTGAAAAGAATCAGTTCGGCCGGTCGCGGAAGACTGTGACAAATTCGTCCACGTGATACCGGAGACCTTGCAGCTCGAGTGCACTCGTGGCAAACGTGACAAACCCGCAACGGGCTCGAGCCATCACGTGCGAAACGTTAGCATAAAGTAAGATACATGGGACAACGGAGGAGACAAATAGAGTCAATAGTTGTCAACATCGTGAGCCCAAGGGGACGAGATTGTCCGTTCTCCGCGCAGGCTATTTCCAGCTTTTCTTCCACCCGAGCGCGACCTTAAACTTGCCTAATTAAAACTCGCGCGCATTTCGCTGCTGCTCGAACGGTGCGCGTATGTATTAGGGGTACCCGTAAGTAATGTCGTTTTCTTCAAATTTAATAAACATTGCCAGTTATTGATAATAATTTAATTTATTGTAGATTAGATTACTAATACTAACTTGTTATAACTTAT
The DNA here is from genome assembly GCA_001276565.1 of Melipona quadrifasciata. Classification (NCBI taxonomy): domain Eukaryota; kingdom Metazoa; phylum Arthropoda; class Insecta; order Hymenoptera; family Apidae; genus Melipona; species Melipona quadrifasciata. The sequence continues at coordinate 162,409 of KQ435774.1, read as the reverse complement.
TATAGGTTATGTTATGTTACACAGTAATTTAACTTATTATAACATAACCTACATTCTAGTTAAATATATTGACGTTTAGTCTTATTGCTTATTATAGTATGTTAGTATAACGTGTGTAATTATATTGTAGATTATTGAAACTGTATTAACTCTCAAATGAAATAAAATTTTGTACAGTATCAAAAAACAACATTACCAGTTATTGGGCACCCCCAATTTTTGAATCGTCACAGAGAAAACTGAATACGAACCGTGCGATCTTTCGAATCGGATGGAAAAATGCTCGAAAATCATCTCGAATGTCGTAGAATCAAAGGTCATAAAGTTTCAGCAGTTGAAAGGGAAAACAGGCCACCGGTTTGGACCGGTGGTGTGAGAAATTGCAAATGTTACGAGAAGTCGATAACATCTTTATCGCCGCGGGAGAGAAACGGGCAAAGAATTTCGCAGAATTTCAATGAAACCGGTGCCTGCGGAGCGAAAGAAACTCGCGGATAAGAAGCGTAATACCGGTCGCGGAAAGGGAGAAGAAAACTTTCGACGAGATATAGGACACAAAGGGAGAGTGGCGACTGTAGAGTCGCGCGGATGATATCAGAAAAGTTGTTGAAAAATTTGAAAAAAACACGATCGACTTACCTTATTCCAGAGCGGCAGTAATTGGCGAGATCCTTCCTTCCTTTCTGCTTTCTTCCCTTTTTGTTTGTTCGTCGTCCCTCGTCCAACGGTTCCTCCTCCCCCTCCGCCACCTCCTCCTCCTCCTCCTCCTCTTCCACCTTCCCCCTCGTCTTTCTCTTTGTTCACCACTCGAGCAACTTTCGAAGACGTAGCGCAGCGAAGAGTTCGAGGAACTAATACCTTCGTCGTAACGAAAGTTACGACGGCAATCTCAGACGATTCGTCGGCTTTTTTTTCCCGTGGAGTCGAAGGCCATTGTCTCCCGAGTGGTTTGACGATCTGCAACAGAAACGGGACGTGACGGTGTCGATTAGATTACGATCGAACGTCGCGACACTTCGAGAAAGCCCCGTCGCGTACGCGTTCGCTCCCTCTGGGAGAGAACGATCGTTCGAACGATTAATTCTGAGAAACTGTCTGTTAGCCGTCTAAACTATTTGGATAAAAGCGATAAAAACGATAAGGCGCGCGATAGTTTCATCGTCACTGGTAATTGAGCGACACTTGTTGCGACGAGAGACTAGGTTATCAAGTTGAAAAACTTGAATTGACTTTCCTTTCTGCAACGAATGTCAAAAATCTGTCACAAATCAACAGATCTTATGTACAGCGAAGAGCATAATTGTGCCGGTAACAATGAAACGTGGCGAATCATTTAAAGTGATACAACTTTGCAAAGAAACATCGTATAGTGATCCAGTTGGTCTCATTTTAAAGAGCGAAGCCTCTATTTTGGTAGTCGTGAGTTTCTTTTGAAGATGACTTTACATCACCCACCGGGATAGAAAACTGAGGGCATATTTTTCCCAAAAATTGTAATCTACGCTATAAAATATAAGTATCATAATATAAACCTGCACAGAAAAGAAAAAAAAGATTCGAACAACGAAATGAACTCTCAGGTCGCTAAATACGTGTGCGCTTGAAAAAATTATCTCTTATATTTTGAAGCCAGGTGCGAATTTTTTCGAAAGCTGAATTTCGCCGCTCGCGAGGTAATTTCGTCGAGATTCAATTTCAACTTAACGTGGGAAACCGACGTTAAAACTCGGAAAATATTGAAGTTTCCACTTAACGCGAGATCGTTCTCCAAACAAGAATTTTAATCTTCCCTGTTTTTTTTTTTTTTTTTTTTTTTTTTTTATAATA